>VMDO01013567.1:0-57697 GCA_007922755.1 Pedetes capensis
GGTTTTCCAATGGAGGAGAAATGTTCAGGAGATTTTTCCAGAAAGTCAATTTGGGATGGATATACAGCTTCCTTCTATTGGGGCTGGGAAAGTGCTGTCTGCCCAAACACTCTAATTCTTTTGGTTACAGCAGGTTTGGAAGCATAAATAAGAACATGGAGGTGGAGCTTGGATGAGAGTCACTTCCAAGGCAGGGGATCCATGCATAGCCCCATAAAGGGCAAAGGGATCCTTGGGTCTGTAGTTCCAGGTGGATTTATGAATCCTATTCAGTGAAATGGCTTAGTGTGAGAATGAATTGTTTGGAAGTGTGCACATGTTGAAGTAAGGAAATAGAGGGTTTGTAAGTACCATCATTGATTCATTTATTCGCTCACTCATTCTTTTGAAAATATTTCATGAGCATCTACTAAGTGCCGGACATTATTCTCAGCACTGAGGACACACCGCTAAACCATCAGCCAGGAGCCTGGCTCTCCTGAAGCTGAAGGCTGAGATCATTCCAACAGTTGAATGCTGAGCAAAGAAGACAGAATAAGTGAGGAGACCAGGAAGGAACGGCCAGGGTTATGGCTACAAAATTAGGAGCAAGTGCCTTTCGGTAAGCCTAGAGGAGAAAGTGTTTGCAGAATGAGGGATGACAGGCTAACAGCCGTGTCTGATGGGGCATAAACCTCAGGAGACGGAGCTGTCAGGAATCTCTTTGTACCCTGTCACCTTCCACCCTGACGACTCACAACATTTCGTCTTCAGCCCCTTCTCAAGCTGCGGCTTTACTCTACAACCATCTACATCTAGACTGAGCAAATGACGCACTCAACAGTCAGGCCGCATACAGACATCAATCCATGTGCTGTTCGCAATAACTCAGGCTCTCGCTGCACTCTGGGAGGCAAGGCTCGTCAACCCTGGTGGGCTTTAACATGGAGCATTTGCAGATGAGTTCTTATCAGGGGTCATAGCTGATCTGAGCACCATCCATAAACGCGCTGCGCTGTGAACAGAGCAGCGGATCCCTGAAACGGTGGCTGTGTCTGCCAGTATCCATGCTGAGCCCTGCCAGATCCTTGCAGGAGATGAAATGCCAGAGAGCAGCCTGTCACACAAAGAAAAGCTGAAATGGCAGCAACACCTCCATGGCAGGAAATTTAGAAAGCGTTCCTTGGAAACCACTTCCCCTTTGTGCACTCATAATACCAAGATACCAACCCGTCGCCTCTCCTGAGAAGAATTGCGAGTAACATTTGTATCATCCCTGGGGGTTTATAAAGTGCTTCCGTGGGTTTTATCTTACTGATTTTTATCCAAGCCTGGAGTGTGGGGACAGCTCGGGTGAGGAGTCCTCATGTACTTGTTTGTCAGCTTGCTTAAGTCTGCCCCTCTCCTTTCCAAAGAGGAGCCATGGAAACTGCAGAGCCCCACAGGATATGGTGGCGTCCTGCCTTTAAATGTCTTGCCTCTCTGCAATCTTGGAGATGAAAACTCATGATTCAGAGTTCCCATCGTGGGAAATTTTCTCTTTTCTCAATTATATGTTAGGGTTCTCCAAGTTTTCTGGTAGAAGCACTGGCTACCTTTATAATTAGAAAGAAATCGTTTAAAACATCATGGGATGGAAGCTTGTGAAGCACATGGGTGCCATGACTTCCTTCCCAGACCAAGCTGACTGGTGGGATTGGCTAGCTGCTTTGGCTGAGCCCATGGAATGAGAAGAGTCATTGCATTTTTGAATAGGAGCCATAAAGACCTTCTAGTCGACCCCCTAGCACCGTGTACAGAGAACATAACCAGCCAGAAGATGTGTCCTACTTCTTTAAAATAGACACTTGGAAAGCTTTAAGGCCTGCAGAGTGAAGCCAAATATATTGATCCTTTTGGCTGAAGCGAGATGAATACTGAACATGCTACTTCCTCTTTTAAATAGTTTAGTTTTTATTAAATAATATGAGCTCCTTAAAGGAAATGTAGTGAATTTTAAAAAAGGAAAAATCCTATCTTCTGTATATCTGTTAAATATGATCACAAAATTTCTTTCCCCTTTCTAAATGGAAGTCAGTAAATATTTCTTTTCACAATGATATGTATATTTATTTGGACTTCTGAATTTTCTAGACTGATTTTGTCTGAATCCGAATAGTTGTTGTTGTTGTTAGGTGCTGTCAAGTCAGTATCCGACTCATAGCGACCCTCATAGGGTTTTCAATGGCTGAGTGCTTCGGGATTGCTTTGGGAGTGGATTGCCAGGCCCTTCTCCCATTTTTGTGGTGCTGGGAATTGAACTCAGGGCCTCAGAGACTGCAGCGCAGCGCTCTACCCACTGAGCTAAATCCCAGCCTGAGTCTGAATAGTAAAGAGTAATAATTCATGATCATTTTTGTGTGTGTGGTCCTAGAGATTGAGCCTAGAGCCTTGTGAGGACTTTCATATGCACTATACCATTGAGCTAGCTCCCAACCACATCATTATAAACATTTTAAGCCTTTTCTACTGTGAAAGAAAGACTACCCCTCGTAGCCTCTAGCAATTCTGCAGGTCATTAGTTCAGGCGTGGTTCTGTTACAAATTAACGGGCTGCAGTCCCTTTTTTCCTACCCAGATAGGGTAGACAAGAAGAAGCTCTTCTAGTGTTGGCAATCCCAGGCACTTGAGTACCCAAGGCCTAGGGAGATGGACTGGTAAACACAAGGCCTTAAAGCTCTAAGCCCTGAGAGGTATGGGCCTGTCACTCCAGGTTTAGCAACCAGAGACTTATGGCTCTAGGCTCTCAGGTTGGCAGCTTATTGCTCTGGGTCCTACCAGTGCATTTAACCACCAGGGGCCCCAGCAGTTGGCAGCTGCTGTAATCATCAGCTTCCAGCAGCACTGGGCAGCAGCAGCAGACAGCAACAGGCAGCACCTTCTAGTGTTAGAGCTCTTGTACAGCCATTGGGTGCTGGGACCCTCAGCCTTACATCAATAAGTGTTATCAATAAGTGCTGTAATATGTTCTTGGGTCTAGGGTGTCAAGATGCCCAGCCCTTGACAGCAGCTAGTGTTACAGCTCTTAGGCCTGGGGTGTTAGAAGCCTCAGCCCTCGACAGTGGCTAGTATTATAGCTCTTGGGCCTTGATTCCTGAAACTCTTTGATCTTTAGGCTTGGTAGCTCTCTGGAACTTTTCCAGTGACCAAGGCCTGAAATTTCTCATGTTTAGCTCTTCACAGCCTTCGTTGTCTTTTTTGCCTCTACTCCCTGTTGTTTCTACTCTAGCTTCTCTCTAGAACTGTCTTCAGCTGCTCTGTCATCACTACTGCTATGGTCACCACAGCCACCACTCCTGGGGCAACAGCTAGTGCTATTTCCACTGCTACTGCCATCATTGTCATTATTATTGCTCAGTGATTATTTCCACTATCTTATCTTTGTTTGACCAGCTCAGCCTACTCCACTAATGACAAAGATAAAAAGTAAGTAAGAAAAGAACACTTGAGAGAAACTTTTTATTAGGCCTAATATTACAATTCTAGGGGTGTGTCTTCTGGCTAGTTCACAAACAGTCATCTTATATAGCCAGAAAGGGGGTGTGGCAAGAGGGTCTCTTTTACAAGCCTTGGGTGCTGGGACCCTCATTCCTACAGCAACAAGTCTTCCAATTCTTGGGTCTAAGGTGTCAGGATTCCCAGGCCCACAACAACTGTCATTTTTCTGGTTCTTCCAGTCTCTTACATGGCATTATTTGGATTGATAGTACCTCCTGTGATGCTAAATGCTGCTTTCAGTTTCTCCGTGTTTTTTGACAAATATCTTATAAGGGATATGGAATTATTTAGTAGTTACTTGTCTGAGAATCTCATAATGAGTTCACATCCCAGTTGTACTTCTGCATCCTAGTTCTATTTCTGAACTTCAACAAATTATTTCATGTCTCTGAACTTCATTTTCATATAATGGAGATAACAAAGGCACTATTATTATGGAGTGTTGCAAGATTTATATGAGAGAACACTTGTAAATCATGTAGCATGGTGTATAGTAATTTTTAAATAATGGCTGCTGCTATCTTTGAAGGGAGGTAGACAGGGAGGTATCGATTGGTGTGGATGGGATGAAACAGTATGTTGATTACTCAAAAAGGAAACACACTCCTAGCAGAAAAGCAGCTGTTCAATTTGTGATTGGTGCAGATGTTAAATTCCTGATTCTTGGTGGACAGTGGGGGTATACTTTCAATGTGTATAGAACTTGTTGTTGTTAGGTGCAGTGGAATCAGGTCTGACTCATAGTGACCCTATCTACAACAGAACAAAATATTAACTGACACTATGCCATGCACATAATCTTTTTGATGTTTAAGCCCATTGTTGCAGCACTGTGACAATCCATCTAGTTTAGAGTTTTCTTTTTTTTCATTGACTCATCACTTTCCCAAACATGATGTCCTTCTCCAGGGACTGGTCTCGCCTGACAACATGTCCAAAATACATAAGACATAGTCTAGCCATCCTTTCTTCCAAGTGCTCTAGTTGCACTTCTTCTAGGATGGATCTGTTGGTTCTTTTGGCAGTCCATGGTATATTCAATATTCGTCTCCAGCACCATAATTCAAAAGCATCAATTCTTGTCCTGTCTCTCATTGTCTAGCTTTCAAAAGCATATGATGCAACTGGAAATACCATGGCATGAGTCAGATGCACCTTGTCTTCAATTGTTGTTGTTGTTAGATGCCCATAAGTTGTGTCTGAATCATAGTGTCCTGAATAGGTTTTTCAATGGCTGATTGTTTCAGGAGTGGACTGCCATGTCCTTCTTCCATTCTTGTGATGCTGGGGATTGAACCTGGGGTCCTCAGGAACTACTAAGGAGCAGTCTGCCAACTGAGCTAAATCCCATTCCTTTGCCTTCAATGTGACATCTTTACATTTCAACACTTTAAAGAGGTCTTTTGCAATGGCTTTTCCAAATGCAATGTGTCTTTTGATTTCTTGACTCTTACTTTGTGGGTCTTGAGTGTAGAACCAAGTAAAGCAAAATCTTGGACAACCTCAAACTTTTTTCCATTTATCATGAAGTTGCTTACTGATCCAGCTGTAAGGGTTTTTGTTTTGTTGATGTTGAGGCACAATCCATACAGAAGGCTGTGTTCTTTGATCTTCATGAGTAAAGGTTTCAAATCCTCTTCACTTTTAGCAAGCAAAGTTGTGTCATTTGCATAACACAGGTTGTTAATGAGTCTTCCTCCAATCCTGATGCCATGTTCTTCTTCATAAAGTCCAACTTCTCAGATTATTTGTTCAGCATAAAGATTGAAAAGATATGGGGAAAGGATACAGCCCTGATGCACATCTTTCCTGACTTTAAACCAGGCAATGTTTCCTTGTTCTGTTTGAATGACTGTCTCCTGGTCCGGGTACAGATTCCTTAGGAGTACAATTAAGTGCTCTGATATTCCCATTCTTTGCAAGGTTATCTGTAATTTGTTGTGATTCACACAGTCAAATGCATGTGCATAGTCAATAAAACATAGGTAGACATCTTGCTGGTATTCTCTGCTTTGGGCCAATATTCATCTGACATCAGCAATGATGTCCCTGGCTCCACACCCTCTTCTGAATCTGTCTTGATTTTCTGGTTGTTACCTGTCAATATTCTGCTGCAATTGCTTTTGAAAGATCCTTAGAAAAATTCTACCTGCATGAAATATTAATGATATCATTTGATAATTTCTGTGTTCAGTTGGATCTCCTTTTCCTGGGAATAGGCACAAATGTGGATCTTTTCCAGTCAAGTGACCAGGTAGCTGTTTTCCAGATCTCTTGGCGTAGACAAGTGAGCACCTTCAGTACTGCATTTGTTTGGTGAAACTTCTCAATTGGTATTACATCAATTCCTGGAGTCTTGTTTTTTGTTGGTGCCTTCAAGGTAGCTTCCATTTCTTTCTTTGTTACCATTGGTTCCTGATCTATAGAACTAATGAATCATAAATAAATTTTCTAATGTGCTTCAATCTGCTTCTTAATTATTAGAACTTTCTTGTAGATTCTAGGAAGAGTTTGACTGCAAGTGCAAGTTTTCTTTTTGCTATAATATTTCATCTTCTGTGTCTTCCTGTGTATTCTTGTGATACGGCTGATGGTGCTGTGTTTAGAGCTGTTATCCAGTTACGCTTTTAAGTTGGAAGTATCCAGGTTTGCTTTATGATTTTCAAATACAGATGACCAAATTTAACCAGTCAGGCACATGAAAACAAAATATGGTGCATAGGTGATCTCTTTAACTCCCTAGAATAGCTATAAACAGTTCTGTTTTTATACAGATGGAACTTTCTCTTTTGCTTCATCATCATGCTGATATTCTATCATTCTCATATCATACCATATTAGAGTTACATGTCTTGCATTATTATGGACCTTTTAAACTATTTATTTGTGTTTCCCACAGCATTCTTTAGGATCAAGCTCAGAGATGAAATCCATGCCCTTGGCATTGAGATTCAAATATACTTGAAAAGGATGCTTGAACTGCACTGTGTGATATAGCACTCCTGCTGAAACCATTGTTATTCTAAAAGAAAACCTTGGCATATAGATTGTATCTCCAGGTTATGGGAAGATATATTTTCAGTTGCAATAATTTTACAATAACTTCAGTCTGGCTCACCAGAGTTCATATTCAAAGCTGCTGTATTTTCCTGTTGACAGAGAAGGCTGGGAGAAGCTTATTTGCTGGTGATGGAAAGAATAGTGTCCCACTGGGTAGGAGTGGTACTGTCCAGACTGAGTTTTGTGAAGGCTGCATCCAATTACCTACTAATAAATTTAGTACTGACATGGCACTTAATTGTACAATGTTTTCAGTTCTCTGAAAAACTCTCCTCAGTTGTAGGTTATTATCATTATCACCCTATTGTTCACAGCGTCTAGTGTAATTCCGTATGTCCCATGGGTTTTTGGTTTCTTCAGTCAATTCATTTACATTAATATTTACTGAGGTGACATTTGGTTGCTTGCGCCATGACAAATGGTGAGGGTAGAATGCCTTGTTCTGCGGTCAGGACATTGAGACATGCAGAGGATGCTTTTCTTTCGAGCATAAGAAATACAAGGAAACAAGCCAATTAGCCCTTCAAGTGAGTGCAGAGGATGCCAGGGACATGTGGTTAAGTTACATAATGATGAGAAAGTCAAAAGAGGAACCATTCGAAGGCCAGGGAAATGGGGTCACTGCCTTGGGGATTTGGCCTTCTCTTCAGGTGTGGTGCCATTTGTGGGACTGTGTAGGCTCTAGTTTCTTGGGTATCTATTCCTGATAATAAATAAGCCAGAGGAAAGTCAGACACTAGCCTGAACTAGAAAGATTCAATCGGGCTGAAGATTTTTCCAGCCATGCTATCCTGAACACTGTCAGTACATTTTGTTCACTTACCTCCGTCTGATGTGGGGTTCACATGGTCACTGGAGAGTGTGCTCATTACCAGCATCCCTTCTTGCAAAGCCCATGGAACACAGCAGATTCCACCCTCCATTTAATTTTGAGCTATGTCCTATGAATTAAAAGCTTTGCTGAACTGAAATCTGTGAGTCTCAGGGAAAAGGGAAGTTAGAAAAAGGCATCGGTGCTTATGTGGAAACTAAAGGGCTGGAGATAATGTGTTAGGCAATTTACCAACATTGTTTTGTTTAATCCTGACAACACTACTCAGGTAAAAGTTTTATTATGATTATTTGCCTTTTCTTGGATGAGGAAACTGAGGGAAGGAGATGCATTTGACTTGTTCAAGGTCCCATGGTATCTGTGAGCATGGATTTGGTCCTAGTATACTTGTTAGGTGGGGCTGGGATTTAGCTCAGTTGGTAGAGCGCTGCGCTGCAGTCTCTGAGGTCCTGAGTTCAATTCCCAGCACCGCAAAAAATGGGAGAAGGACCTGGCAATCCACTCCCAAGGCAATCCCGAAGCACTCAGCCATTGAAAACCCTATGAGGGTCGCTATGAGTCGGATACCGACTGGACAGCACCTAACAACAACAACAACATACTTGTTAGGTGCCATTGAGTTGGTGTCCAACTCAAAGCGACCCTGCATACAAGAGGCGAAACACTATTGTCAGTGCTTCTCTGCTGTTCCTAGGGTTTTCAATGGCGAATTGATTTTTGTGAGTGGGTTGCTGGGTCCATCTCCTAGGCCTACAGCTCCTGGTGTTCCTATGCAGTCTCCCATCCAACTAAATAGGCCTGACCCTGCTTAGCTTCTGAGATCTGACAGGATCGGATGCCACAGGACTACTGCTGCAGGCCCTCGTATACCAGTGGCTGTCGAGCTTCAGCAGGTATCACAATCACTTGGAGGGCTTGTTAAAACAAATTTCCAGGCCTCAGTTCCAGAGTTGCTGATTGATTTGGTTTAGGATGGGGCTCAAACATTTGCAGTTCTAGGAGGTTCTCAGGCAATCTGATGCTGCGGATATAGAGATTACTCTTCGAGAACGCCTGTGCTGTCCTGGAAGGATAGGCTCAGGTGACTGACTCATTTTAAAATTTTAGTCCTAAAAATTACTCTGGACCCCATGAGAGGTACTTAGCTTGCTTTTGCAAATGTCCTCTGGGTCCCTGTAAAAGCTCTGCCATGGGTTTTGGTCTTTAGTTCTGAAATTAGTCCATTTGGATTTGGAGTTACCGCCAAAGTCTCCAAATATTGAATGAATGAGGTGCTATTTTATTAAACATAGCTAATGTCTAGATTTATTTCCTTCATCTGGTCCTGGGTGAGGCCTTTGTTTTGCCAATCCTGGCCCACATAAAGCATGTCATCTCAGTGGCAGTCACAAGAAATTCAGGTGTAATATCTTGGAGGTAAAAATATTGGCTCCTACCCAACCCAAGGCAACTGCGTGATACCAGACAAGTGTTAGGGCTTAGAAAACAGTATCCTAAAGTATTGAGCTTTGGGCTGCTAAGTACTTTGAACTGAAGAAGAATAGGCCTCAGAAGCAGTCTCTCTTTAACCTTCTCCTAGCATCTTTTCACCTGCAGCCATAGCCTTGTAGCATCTGATCCTGTAAGATCTAGGAAGCTAAGCAGGGTCAGGCCTGGTCAGTACTTGGATGGGAGACCACCTGGGAACACCAGGTGCTGTGCTGTAGGATTGGGAGAAGGACCTGGCAACCCACTCCCAAAAATCAATCTGCCATTGAAAACCCTGTGAACAACAGAGAAGCACTGACAATAGCATTTTGCCTGTTGTACATAGGGTCGCTATAAGTTGGATACCGACTTGATGGCACCTAACAACAACAAGAAGAATCTTTTCTCCTATTTGCCTCCCCCTGTGCCCTAGGAAACTAGAATTCCTCTTTCCCAAGGCAGGTCATAGAAACTTAAAGCACTTTTCCTTTAGTTAGGTGCCATGGAGTCTGGCCCAACTCTTGGCGACCCTATGTACAACAGAAGGAAACATTCCAGACACTGTGCCATGCCCAGTGCTATGTCAGTGCTAGTCTGCTATTCATAGGGTTTTCGATGGCTAATTGTTTCAGGAGTGGGCTGCTGGTCCTTCTCCCAAGCCTGCAGCACCAGTCTTCCCAGGCCACCTCCCATCTAAGTACTAGCCAGGCTCAACCCTGCTTAGCTTCCGAGATCTGATGGGATCTGATGCCACAGTGGTGCAGCTGCAGGCATACTTTTCCTTTAAGTTAGGCATAAAACCTAATTTATCACTCTAATCTTCACCCACCTTTCTGTGCAGGAGCTGGCCACAAAGAAACTCTCTGACTCATCTTTCCTGCTGTAGGTCATAGGCCCTCATTCCAGAAGGGCTTCTGATGCATACCTGGGAGGCAGGAATACTGCACAGAGAAGCCAGGAAGTACCTGAACAGTCAGGCCTCACTGGATTTATCCACTCAGTCTACTAGCTATAGTAATACTCTTTTAGGCCATACTCTTTTAGGTCCTATCATATTTCTCCATAGCTGTCCTTGCTTCATCAAACCAAAGCATAAGGATGAAGGGCTGTCTGTAGTTTTGGGCATTCATTTATGAAGTCCCCTGTGTCACATAAAATTTTGATTAAATAAAATTCTTTTGTTAACCTGTCTTTTGTTATAGAAGTGCTGGCTCTGTCCCTTAGGAGGGGTGAGGACAGGTATAGCCTCTTTTTGCCTCTACACAAGGAACCAGTACAATCCTAATTCAGAAGACCCCTGTAACCATCCAGGGTGCCCAATGATTTCTGGATGCACCATATGTTATTGTTGGTCTTATACCACTTTTCCAAAAGGGAAGTAATATGTCTTAGGCCCAGGTATGAGGTGTGGTTCTGATTATGGCAGAGGATTTGATAGAATAAAATTTGACTGAGGCAAATCTCAGATTCAGGTAGAACTCTGAATCTGGCTTTCTGCCATCAAAACTGATGCCTTCAAACACAAAGCTGAGCACCATTAATTGTCCAGAAGTGCTAGATTCTAGTGACTTCTGTCCTTATTCCAACTCCAGGAAGAGATATTATACCATTGCCTTCAAATCTGTGAGAAGTTTGGAAGTGTCCAAGTTACATGTTCAGGTGACACGTCCATAAATGTTTGTGCCCGGGTCAAGAACAATAGTTGCTTGAGCCAGCACTATCAAAATTGGACTTCCTCTTGGATCTGTCCTCCCACATGGCCATGATAGCATATTTTACTCCATTTACCAGTACTCCATCAACACCAATTCTATTGTGTTGTTAGAAATCTTCCACTTTGATAGATTATCCAGGCATCTGGTCCCTAGTTGTGGTCCTTTGTTTTCATTATGGTTTTGGAAGGTGCCAGATAAGACTTGATATCTATGTCCTCTTGTTAATTGCCCATGACCTGCTGATGAATAGCCAAATCGATCCTATATTGAGGAGAAACTACATTTTTAGATTTCTTATTGGTACCGTGATTGATCCACTTACCTTATCACATATATTTCCCCTTCAAAAGATCTTGTTCTCTTCCCAGCAGGGCTATAACTGTTCTTAACAGTCATAGTTCCACTTCTGATACTTCTGCCAAGTCTTCTTGTACCACTGATGTCCTAATAGATGTGGGAAAGATATAGATAAGAGAACTCTGCAATACTCTGTTGAACCAAACAGCAGTGTAGTATATTCTCTGAGCTCTAAGGAGTGATAAAGAGGAAGACACTAAGGTCCAGTGAATCAAAATGAAACTACTATTTTGAGCTACAAGGATCTATTGATTATTTTTACTTGGAAAAGCTGAGTGCAACTGCTCTACCTGATGCTGAGGATCAGATCTGGGACTGAGGTTGTATCTATTTCATCCAGCCTCTTTGAGCATGCCCAACCTGATGTGTCCTAGGAGTTTGAGAAGACTTTATCTATAGCAGGGACTTCTCCAGCCTCTGGGATTCATCTTGACAACTGGAAAGGCTTAGACGAGAAAACCTCAAAGCTGGCTGAGTCTTTGGGTAACCTACATGCTATCAAGAGGTCAATATAGATAACTACAGTTTCTATAAGGGCAGTTATAGCTGCACACCAAACAATCAACCATTGGTAACCTTATGAATATCAGAGAAGCACCGACATAGTGCTGGGCATGGCACAGTGTCAGGCAGTATTTCTTTCTATTGTACATAGGGTTGCCGAGTTGGACCGACTTGACAGCCCCTAACAACAACAACAATAGCTCAGGCTTAGCATTTAGGATGGCATACATCTTTTAATGATGCTTTTGCTATGGTAAAACGAATTTCTTAAAATAACACTGCAGAGTCTTACATTTTCCTCCTGGCACCAAAGTTCCAACCCTTTACTTAGTGAACAACATCTCTGCAATATAACATTGCTAGTAAAATCACTAATTCTCCAAGCTGAAATGGATCAAGGCTGAGAATAATTTCTTCCTGTGGGGGAAAGAGATATCTCATGTTCACAATAATAGTCGTGATACTTCCTAGATCTTTTCTAAAGCCTTTTGGAGCTGGACTGTTCATAAACAAGTTATAGGATGTGGAGAACTTTATGTCAGTTTCTGTATTCTCCAGCTGAAATGTCATAAAAACCAGCATCTCAACATGGCCTGGCTTCTCACTCATTGCTGTAGGAAATGTCTTATTTAAGACATCAGAGATCTACTAATTGAAAAATATAATACAAAATTTTAGTGTTCATTCTACATGATACAAACATTTAATATATATTAATTCATTAATTTAGTAGTCTTCCTCTCCAGCCCTATGTTAGGTTCTGCAGATATAATTAGAAGAACAAGACAGACTCAGTCTCACATTGATGGTGCTTGTAAATTCTATTGGGTGGACCAGAAATTATGTAATGCATTATATAAGCAGGTATCCAATAGCTAATTGTGACATGAGTTTCAAGGGAAATGATGGGAGATCACTTAAGAACATTAAATTTCATCTCAGAAACTCAGGAGTATTTGAGTTGAGAGATGAAAGATACTATCTTCTTCAGTCTATCATAATATAGGCATTCTCTAGACCTCAAGAATTTTTGGCTGATTATTTCTTGTCCATCTCACCTAATTTTATGTATTAAACTATCATCCACAGACCTCTGCCTCTGACTTCTGTGAGATTAAGCTTGAAAATTTTACCTGTATGTTGGACATCCTGTCTATATGGGCCCTAATGACCAACTAAATACACTTTTTTCTAGTTCTTATGGCTGTGTAACAAATGAACCTAAAATGTAGTGGCTGAAATAAATGGTAACATTTCTTTTGCTTAAAAAAAAAAAAAAAACACCAAGGCAGCCATTTGGGTAGGGCTCAGCGGGGATGAATTGTCTCTGGTGCAGCTCAAAGGCTATGGACTGAAACGATCTATTTGGGAGTTAATTAAAGCTGTTGGTTGAGCCATAGCTGGGCCTGCCTGTGGTGGCTGTGTTCCATGAATGAGCCTATCAAGAGGCAAAGAGAGAGAATCAGAGAGAGCTAGTGCCAGGTGGGAGCAATATTGTCTTTCACTACTTAGCTTCAGAAAGCACTCAGTATCGCTCCCCCCACATTCTATTCATTGAGGCCATTGCAATATCTTGCTCAGGGGAGAGAAATAAACTTTACCTCTCAATAGGAGGAATGTTGGTCTACTGGGAGAAGAGCATGAGGGATTTCTCTCTTTCTACCTACCTATTATTTGTTCTTCCACTTTTGGAAAATACAATCTGCAATGCAGCTTTCCATAAGTAAATTAAAAAATGGTGATTATTTGCAACAGGATAGCTAACCAATCATTAACATTTTTGCACACATTCTGATATGCTGAGAATGTATACAGAGCTACAGAAAAATTACAAAAGAAATATAGCTGCTGTGTTGTTAGGGCTAAAGTGTTGTTGTTACGTGCCATGAGTTGGATCTGATTCATGGCAACCCTAAGTCTTAAATAATCAAGGTAAATGGCAAACAGGTAAAATGAACAAACAAAACACAATTATATTCTTTCCCTCACAAAACAAAAGAAAAAAGTAAAGAGCCCCTATTTCTGAGAGTATAATGATTTGTCATTTGTAGACATTGGCCAGTTATATCCTCAGAAGAAATCTGTGTATGATCATATGAAATATATACTTAACATGTTAGAGTTTTAGGAGATTTTATATTCTTGGGGGATTAGGAATAGTAAAGGTAAAGAGATTTTTATGAGCTAGGGATGGTGGTACACGCCTGTAATTGCAGCAACTTTGGAGGTAGAGGCAGGAGGATCACAGGTTTGAGACCAGAGGAAGCCTGTGTAAATTAGGGAAACCCTATCTTAATTTAAAAAGTACAAAAGGGCCTTGGAGTACAACTCAGTGGTAGAACACTCACAAAATATGTGTGAGGCTCTGGGTTCAATCCCCTTGTTGGTAGGTGCCATCTAGTCAAGTCCGACTCATAGTGACCCTTACAGTGGAATGAAACACTCCCGGATTCTGTGCCAGGCACCTGATCTTATTTATGTTTAAGCACATTATTGTAGACACTGTGTCAATCTAGTGGAGGGTTTTCCTTTTTTTCCCTTAATCTGCCACTCTCCCAAACATGATGTCCTTCTCCAGGGATTTGTCCCTCCTGACTACATGTCCAAAATATGTAAGATGCAGTCTAGCCATCCTAGCTTCCAAGGAATACTCTGGTTTCACTTCTTCTAGGACAGATTTGTTGGTTCTTTTGGCAGTCCATGGTATATTCAATAAGCATCTCCAGCACCATAATTCAAAAGCATCAATTTTTCTCCTTGTTCAATGTCCACCTTTCGCAACCATATGATGTGACTGAAAATACCATGGCATGAGTCAGGCACACCTTTGTCTTCATTATTCATCTTTAGCACCATAATTCAAAAGCATCAGTTCTCCTATCTCCCTTGTTCGATGTCCAGCTTTCACAACCATATGATGCAACTGAAAATACTAGCGCATGAGTCAGGCACACCTTCATATTCAATGTGACATCTTTACTTTTCAATACTCCAGAGAGATCTTTTCCATAGCTTTTCCCAGAGCAAATGCATCTTTTGATTTCTTGACTGCTGTTTCCATGGATGTTGATTGTAGAACCAAGTAAAGCAAAATCATGGAAGACCTCAATCTTTTCTCCATTTATTGTGAAGTCTCCCCCCAAAAAACAGTTTTATGATAGAGGATTCTTTAGCAGGATCCCAAAGAAACAAGATGACTTGAAGAAGAGGACTTTGGAAAACATTTTGAGGAGAAGAAATGATGTCAGTAAACATTTAGAGTAGGAGTAAGTGGAGTGATTTTAGGGAGAAGCTTGAAGAAGAGAAATGTATGCTATTAAAGGGCAGAAAAATAGATATGAATGAATGAAGAGGGAAAACAGTTAAATAGATTCCCTAAT
The DNA here is from genome assembly GCA_007922755.1 of Pedetes capensis. Classification (NCBI taxonomy): domain Eukaryota; kingdom Metazoa; phylum Chordata; class Mammalia; order Rodentia; family Pedetidae; genus Pedetes; species Pedetes capensis. Next base: position 14,832 of record VMDO01013567.1, read on the forward strand.
TCCTGATGATTTTAATGAAGTTTTAAGGGACTCAGACATCATTAGAGGATTACCCAAAGGGCCCTGATTTGATCAGAATGGCAGCTGAGGAAGAGTTTTATTGCTGGGTAGAAGGCAGGTTGGGGCTGGGATTTAGCTCAGTTGGTAGAGTGCCGCTCTGCAGTCTCTGAGGTCCTGTGTTTGATTCCCAGCACCGCAAAAATGGGAGAAGGATGTGGCAATCCACTCCTGAGGCAATCCTGAAACAATCAGCTATTGAAAACCCCATGAGGGTCGCTATGAGCTGGACATGACTCCATGGCACCTAACAACATAAGGCAGGTTGAAATTGGAAGTGAGGTGGGGGGACTTGGAAGCTGTTCATCCAAATTCAGTGGCAGAGGATTGAGGGATTCAGAGTCTTTACTAAGAATGTGATCCTGGAGAAGATCATTAGAACTGAGAGATCTTATAGAAAGCCCAATGAAGCAGGCGGGGGACAGAATGTCCTGTGCTTCCTTGAGCACACTGACTATACAGAGGCCAAGGTTCTCTTATATCCTACAGCAAACACCTGGAATACTTCAGATAGTAACTCCATTTGACAGCTCAGTTGTTATTGAATTAGGCAGTCAAGCCCACTCTTCATGGGCAAGGACCAGTTATTATTTAATAAGGCGGTCAAGCCCACTCCTCGTGGGCAAGGACCCAATCTGCCACAGCTCAGGGCTTAGCACATGAAACAGGGAATAAATGAGTTTACTCAGAAGGAGACTCTGAGACAAGGATTTGAGGCAAACCATCAAGTTTGAAGATGATCTCACTCAACACACACAGATGGGCTGGGAAGTACCAGGGAAATGAAGGAAACCATTGAAGGGCAGGGCCCCAAGCCAGGCATGTCCCTGAGCCGCTGGAGCTCAGTCTTGGTGACGAGTTCTGGGGGACACCTAGAATTGAGCAGCAAAAGAAGGTGCAGGCATTTAGCCTCTTCCATCTACTTTGGTTGAGAGCTGGTTCTGGGGCCCACACTTCCGGCTTGTCCTGGTCCTGTGGCCAGAGCAGAGCCAATAACAGGCTTCAGGTTATGCAAATGGGCAGGCAGCAACTAGGCCTATTACAATAGACAGGGAAAGAATAAAGGAAGGAGCAAGGGAGCTTAAAACACAAACATAAGAGCTCTGACTTCATCTTGCACACCATTTATTTCCTTCCAGAATACACACCTGCTTTTGGCTTTTGTTGTTCCAGCCCAGCTTTCCAGCATCTCAAGGTATCTCCCTGCTACTTCTCTGTCCTTGAACATGCTTACATCTCCCAGTTTAGTCTCACTTGCAAATTTAATGAACAGGTTATTGATGAAGATAGTAAATAAGAGCAGATGAAACATCCATCTGTGCAGCTCCCTCCCTCCTTCCACTTGCATTTTCTCACATCGTGGCAACTGTTAGCTGTCCCTTTGGCCCGAGTGGCCTTCAAGCCATTTCTTGGTCCTTGTAGTAAGTCATAACCAAGATAATCTGAATGAATTTATCAAATAACATTTAATGAGACACTGCATTTGGTGTACCACTCTAATCGCATAGAACTAGCTGCATTTCCTTTTATCCAACTAAGTTTTCAGTTTTCTCAGCAAATGGTTTCCTGAGGCAACTATTCAAAGGGATTTTAATATGTCCTAACATTGGAAGAGGTTTCTTGTGGGGAAAAGCCCCAATTATTTCTTAAAATGTTACTTTGTAGCTGGCATGGTGGTTCATGCCTGTAATCCCAGTGACTGGGGAGGCAGAGGCAGGAGGATCGCAAATTTGAGACCAGAGACAGTCTGCATAATTTAGTGAGACCCTGTCTTAAAAATGTGAAAAAACAAATGGGCTGATGATACAGCTCAGTGGTACAGCACTCACAAAGCACTGCAAGTGTGAGGCCCTGGGTTCAACCCCCAGTACTGAGGAAAAAAAATGTTACTTACTTTATAACCGCAATATTTCTGTGACAGGCCCCCTAAACTCTGGGATTATAGGCATGCACCACATTGCCCAGCAAATACTTCTTTTTGTTTTCATAATAAATGGAACCAGAAATTATAAAAATAATATTTTGTTAAGGCACTTGAATGCCCCAAATTTAGGGGAGTATAGAATCTGAGTGTTAGAAGGGACTTCAGAAATCATCCATTGGGGCTTCTTAATCTGGAGTCCGTGGGCATCTTGAAAATGTGTGTGCATGTGCCTTTGTGCACCTATGCGTGTGTTTCCATGACTTCCATCTGTGTCTCCAAGGATACCAAGATCCATCCCTTGCCCCTGACAGGCATAAGGAACCACTCAGAGGGAAAAGTGTCCCATGATAATGCAACCCATTAAGCGTTCCCAACCGTGGCCTATTCTGGAAACACCTATTTCTCTACACAGTTGTGAACATCAGCAGGTAAACCATGGTAAAATCTGGAGGCCACCAAAGTACTCCCCTGACAAGCTGGCTTTTCTGTGCTCTTTCCTAGGCCCTGGTATCTCATTCTCTCTTTCCCCGCCTTGGTATCTTCTAGCCTCTGTTGAATATGTTCAGTATTGTTCCCAATATAACCCATTTCACTGGTGGTCAGAGGATATATAGAGAATATATATATTTTAAGAGAATGGGGAAAAATATATTGTGTAATCATTGATCAATAGAAAACAGGAGTGTTCAAATGAATGCCTGACAAATCAGGCTTAAAAACATTCTATATGTCCTATGAGTTTCATAACTGATGAAAAAGACAAAATTGTAAAATTAAAACAAAATAGAAGAAAATTACAAATGAGCAATGTGAAATGCCTTATTTCTCTATTTTTCTTCTCTTTCTTTGTTTCTTTCTTTCTCCTTCCTTCTTTCCTTCCTTTTTTCCTTCCTTCTTTCATTCCTTCCTTCCTTCCTTCCTTCTTCCTTCTTCATTTCTTTCTATTCTTCATTTTAGAGAATATATTTCTAAAATATTGAATGAATAGTAGCTTCCTCAGACTACTAGGGAGGAAATCTAATCCCTTTTCCACACCGTACAGTTCTAGTATTTGACGACAGCCCATGTGTCCTCCCAAGAGGTCTTTTGCCTAAGCATCTTTGGTTCTCAAAAGAAGTTCTAACAGGGTGCGGTTCCAACTGACCTGGTTGACCCTTCCTGGCCACCTTCAGCTTTTCAGCATCCTCCTTCGGAGTCAATCACTGGGACTTCTGCAGCCAGGTGTACTCTACACTGTTAATGTGCAGTTGATTTTTAAAGCTTTTTAAGAAATCAATCAAGCAATCAGCAAGAGTTTATGTTCCTTAACTGCTTCATATAAATACTTAAATATAAAGTAAGAAGGCAAAACAAGATCTGGAGAGACTTAAACGTGTTTAGAGGGAAAAGGCATTTTATTAAATCTCAGCTCTTCAAGCCTCTCTGAGGAAACAGAATGGTGGTTTTAGAAAGTGTACAGACACAGGGAAAACAGCAGTTTTCAAGTATGGGAAATGCTGCTGGACCCTAGCATACATCAGGTTAGTTCCAAACTCCATTGGTAGGCAGTGTTATTGGTCACTGCCGTGCATTCGTGGTGGAGAAAAAGTAAGCTTTTGTGCACCCTCCACCCACTTTTTTACTATTTTGAGACAAGGTCTCACTAAGTTGTACAGATTTCCTCTGTCTTTGAACTTGTGATCTTCCTGCCTCAGCCTCCCAAGTCGCTGGGATTACAGGTGTATGCCACCATACCCAGCTTAAGGACATTCTTAAAGAAGTAATAAAAGTGATTAAGCCGGGTGTGGTGGCGCACACCTGTAATCCCAGTGGTTTGGGATGATTGCAAGTTCGAGACCAGAGGTAGTCTGCCTAATTTAGGGAGACCCTGTCTCAAAAAAAGTAAAAAATGGGCTGAGGGTACAGCTCAGTGGTCCAGCACTTGCAGAGCATGCAAGTGTGAGGCCCTGGGCTCAACCCCCAGTATCACACACACACACACACACACACACACAAGATTAATTTAAAAAACTCTCACCTTTTGAATATATCTTTTTAACCTTTTGTATTAAATGGGAGAATAGACAAAGCTCTTATGCCTCTTAATAAAGTGTAATGGTCACTTTGAGGAAAAGGGTGCATGAGATTGTTTGAGCCTGTGAACTGATCTTGCCACTTTTTAAATGGAACATCACTCTTACTTGAAAGAACAACCAGCAAAAAAACCCCTAGAGTTATTCAGATTTGTGTATTTGGCAGACACTTTCTCAAATATGAAAGAAGTGAACTTGTCACTTCAAGGAAAACAACTGACAGAAATTGTTGCCTATGATAAAAATTTGAGCTTTCAAGTAAAATTAGAATTTTGGAAAATGTCTATCTACCACCATGAATTTGACAGCTTCATAATACTTGAGGACTTTTGTGATGAAATTGGTTGTGATATTAACAAATATAATTTTTTGATATTGTGTAATTAAATATGTCAACATTTGGAAGATCTGCCTAACTCAGGGAGCCAATACTTTCCAAATGACTAATGCATGATGATACAAAAATCATGCCTGGGCAATCAGTCCATTTAATGTGCAAGACAGACCACTTGATTTCAGTGGGACAGATTACACACCCTCTATTGATATGGTTTCACGTTCCATATTGCAACTGAACTCAAATTACCATGGGTGAGCTTTGTGTAGGGTCAAGGAAGAAAATCTATAATTAACTGAAAAGGCTATGAAAATATTCTTCCATTTCCAACTACAGATCTGAACGAAGCCAGATATTCTTAATTTACCTCAACCAATAGGCATGGCATAAGCAGGTTTGATAATCTAAGTCTCTTCCATTAAAGCAGATACTAAAGAGACGTGCAAAAATGTGGAACAATGTCACTTGTCCCACTGTTTTTCTTTTGTTTAGTTTTGGAGAATAATTAATTTCTATAAAAAATTCTATTTATAGTAACATGTAAGGAGATTATGATTATTTTAAGATGAATCAACAGGTATTTTTTAAATGACTTACTTTAACCTCTAATACAAGTAATAATAGCTACAACCCACATAAACAAAAGCTTATTGGCATCCTTAATGATTTTTTAGGTGTCAAGAGGTTCTAAGACCAAAAAGTTTGAGGACCAATGAACTGAAACAAGAGGGGAAGATGAATGCATAACTGGACAGGGGAAGGAAGTAAATAAATTGGAAATGAGGTGGTAGATGGGAGTCAAAATGAGCTCAGAAGTGCATGTAATAGATGGGGTTAGGAAATGGGAAGGGTACGAGAAGTAGGCTTCGAGTGATTATTAGTCTAGAAGGAGCATTTAGGGAAGATAGAAAGAAATTAGAACAAAGTCTTAAAAAGAGATCAAAAGATTGAAAAGTAGAATCTATAATAAAAATTAGAATCATGAGAAGAGAAGGGGAAAGTTAACATGAGCAATGTACAATGAAATACATGTATGGAAATGTTATAATGAGACCCATTAAATAGTACATTAAAATTTACTAATAAAAATTGGAAAAACTTGCATTATGAGCTTCAAAAATGAGAAAATATTAATATAATTGTTATACTGCTTGTGCCCCTTTGTGTTAATAGTTGAATGGACTTGAAGAGAAGTATGGGGATCTGAATCATAGAGTTAGAATAAAGTGATTTCATTGAAGATTAACGTTGGACTACTGAGATATTTATTTAGTGACAATAATGTTTTCATTTATTGGCTATAATCTGCATGCAAAGTCACATACTAGGTACTTTGTTATTCTATTTTATAATCTCTTAAAAGATTATTTTATAATCTCTTAAAATGAATTTATTTGGAATAAGAAACTGGTACATATACAAAATAAAATATTATTCGGTCATAAAAAGAATGAAATGCTGTCATTTGCGATAATATGAATAGAACCAGAGATCACTGTGTTAAGAGAAATAAGGCAGACACAGAAAGGCAAGTACTGCATGATTTCATGTATGAAATCTAAAAGAGTTGATTTTGCAGAAGTTGGTTTGGCTTTCCATCCGTTTCTTTAGATTGCCCTTTCTCCTAATCTCAGCTATATTAAAGAGGCATGAAATAATTTATCTCCACGGAGAGAGTCACTTCTTTGAATCCTCAGCCAGACATTGAGAACAGTCTGTCACCAGGGTGACAAGTGGCTTGACAGCTGAGGCTGGGCTGGGCATATCTGGGAACTTTCAGAACCCTCAAGTCCTCTCAGCAGAAAATGGTCCACCTGAATCCCCACCATTTGTTTTCTCTTTTCCCCTGTACTTAGTACTTTATAAACATTATCCCATTTAATTCTTAGGATGGCCTTGTATCAATTTATTAACCCATGAAAATGTGAATTAACTTTTCCAACATTCAAAGAGAACCAGAGTCAGAACTGGGATTTGAAACTAGAAACATCTGACTCCAAATCCTATATTCTCTTCTTTCTCTAAGAATGCCTTAAAGACAGACTAAAATCTTAACTTCTTGCATGTTCAGGCAATGCTAAACTAATTTAAGCTCCAGAAAATTTGTTATGAATTTCACCTTACAAATGTAAGAAAATAAGGAACTGTCCAATAAAGATGGTGGGAAGAAATTAACAGCATGGGGTATGGTGGTGCACACCAGTAATCTGTACATTTGGGAGACTGAGGCAGGAGGATTATGAGTTGGAGGCCTGCCTTTGCTACCTAGTGAGACTTTGTCTCAAGGAAAACAAAAACAAAAACAAATAACCAAAACAGCAACAACAGAAACAAAAAAAACACGTTAACCAGAATCACCCACTAGTCCTTTTCTTAGATCTCCAATTGCTTTTAAATGTTCTGTTGAATACCAGAAAGGTGTAAGGAAGCAATAGGTGCAGGGCTGGTGGTCTTAACTTCAGTTGGTTCATCCCTGAGAAAAGAAAGTTGCAGGAGAGTAACAACTCATTTCTTTCCTGATTTCAGTCTTTTATAAAGAATTCATTTTTGCTGGGCTCTGTGGTGTACACCTATAATCCCCATGAGGGAGGCTGAGGCAGGAGAATCATGAGTTTAAGGCCAGGGGCAGCCTCTCAATTTAGGGAGACCCTTTCTCATGATAAAAATGAAAAAGGCCTTGGGGTATAGCTCAGTGATAGAGTACTTGCCTATCACCCAGGGCCCTGAGTTCAGTCTCTAGCTCTGCAAACAAACAAATTCATTTTTATTTTCATGGCTGAATATACAAAGTTGAATATATAATGTTGAGTATATTACCTTCTAACTGACATCTCTATTCAGTTACTACTGTGGACTCTAGTTGAAATTATCTCCACATGCTTCAATGGAAGAGCCAACCTCTTGATTTGTATTTTATGTTAATGGTAATGGCAATGAAGATTGTATAATTCATTTACTTTAAATGTTATCTTAGATTATGAGTAATAAGCAGAAAATCCTCACTCTCAAAAGCCTGTATACATATGGTAAAGAATTTGTACCAAGTTTTTTGTTGTTGTTTTTAAGTAAAGAGCGAAACTTCAATCCCCACATACCCAAATCTTCTCTGAGACACACATGGAATCTTTTAAATTGCATTTGAATCAAATTAACTTGGGTGGTCTGAGCGTCATCAAGCATGCAGAAAGGGTTCTCTTAAAAAGTTAATTTAAGAAAGTCATTAGGGCATTGACAATAGAAGCAACCTGTTCCCTTGTTGTCAATGTGTTTTCTTTTAGGGAAACTTGCTCTTTCCTGCCCATGCTGAAAATATCTACAGCTCTCCAAGAGCTCAGCTTTAACATCTTCATGGGTGGCTCCAAATGGCTGCCATTTTTACCATGTGCAGAGTGATAGCTTCTCCATGCTTTTTTGAAACAGTATAATGATTCAAACAGGGTTGGGCGCCTCATATGTGCACATTTAAGTCGTAAAGTACTAAAAATTTACCAACTTTTTTTGTAGTCAAATAGTATTTCAGCAATTCAGTTATGCATTAGAAAATGAATAATAACGCTGGGAAATTTTGTTATATTGCTCTCTAAAATATCTCGGGGATGGCATTGGAGTAAGAAGCCCTAAGCAGCAGAAGTAGATTGTGAATGCTGGCCTGCTGTTAGAGGAGGGATGGGGAAAACAGAGGTCAGGGTGGGAATAGAGTTGATGAAGTGCATATTTGCAAGGACACTCCAAACTCAGCAGGGGAGCCACCTATATTGCATCCAGAAAGCATAATGATGCTGATCTCAGCTAGAATTTACATTGAGGGCTTATTAAAACAAGACAAAATAAAACTCCTAATGTATAGTTTGCCTCTTTTTGGGAAAGACTTCAAAGGCCTCAGTAATTGGGTTCCTCCACTAGACTTCATCTCGTTCATTTCTAAATTGCCCACCCAGGTAAAATGTTGATGGTTTGCACCATTTTATGATTCAACGACTATAGATTGAATACTTACCATCACAAATATTTAGCTGTGGATATTGTGTTGTGTGCTGTAGAGCTCTCCAGCCTGAGTTCATCAGCTGGTGTTGGCTATTAGCAGTGTGTATGTCACTTCAAAGAGCTGTAATAAGGATAAGGAACTGTTTGTAAAACTAATGTGCAACATTCAGACAATAACGACTGGCACTAGGCCCTGCTAAGTTTTTTATTAAACTGATTTAATCTCACAATTCTTTGAGGTACAGTAACACTATTATTATCCTCCTTTTACCCATGAGAAAACAAAAGGACCTAGAGGTTAACTGACTTGCCCACAGTCACTTTGTAAGTGATGAGACTGGGCGATTAGCCTGTGAAGTTGATGTCCAGTGTGCCCGCTTAAGGATGGAGCTCCCTGGGGAGTTGGCCTCAAAGTCTGATGCATAGGACCTCTTTGGTGCCCTAATTCATTGGCTGCTCTCAGGATGACAGGTCACACTGACCTGGCTTCTCTGCAGGACTCCCTAAGGTAGCTTCTGTTCAGATGGGGACTGGCTCTTCACAGTCTCTCTCTCATTTATGGCAGCTATATGGGTTACCTGGGGTGCTAGTTAAAAGGCAAGTCCCCTCTCCCTTCTGACCCTGGTGGAGCAAGCCTGGGAATAGGCATATGTGTTTACTGGCCCCTCGTGGCTGATACAGGTGATTGACAGCCCTCATTGGTGAAATAAGAGCATTTTACAGACATGTTTCCAAATCTATCTTCCAATGAGTTTCCGGAGGGGCATCCCATATAGAGCAGTCAATCTGTGGGACTAAGAATTCTATTCTTTGTTTTGCCTCATTTGTTCAATCCTTTTGCATCTGAGTGTTTTCGTGTGCAAACTGATTCCCGCTTTGCCTACCTCGCCAATGTTCTGACAGCGTTTTGAAAACTCCATTGTGTGATACAAATACGGAACATTAGTATGCATTGTTGTTTTGCCTGCTTCTCACAAGTACTGTCAACTTCACATATGCATTGTTAATAGCCTGCTTTCAAATTGTGTTGATGTTTAGGTGATTCTTAATGGACTTCCGTGTGTTTCAGTTGGGGGGCTCTGTACTGCTACTTCTGGCTAGCTCTGTGAGTAAAGAGACCAGGGATAAGAAATGGCTCAGAGAAGAGACACTGGCAGCTGCTGGGTCAGGCAGAGTTTAGGGAGGCACAGAAGGTAAAAGTCAAGATCAAGGGCTGGGGTCAAGGCAGAGGTTGGATCAGTGTAGTGAGCTGCCCAGATCTGACTCTGCCTGGACAACTAGTAGTTTAGATCCAGAATTGGGATTTGAAATTTCTGGGGAAGGAGTGTGCTCCCATGGAAAATATGGCCTCCCTCTAGCAGTATTTGCTGTTAGAAACGGGACATTTGTGCAACCAAAATGGAGACGTCTCCAGAGACAGTATTTCAGCCACTGCCGCTGGGCACGTATGTTGGGAAGTGGGTGGTGGTAGTGGTGGTAGCAATAGTAGGAAAGGAACTAAGTTAGGTCCCGTCGAGTCAGTATCTGACTCATAGTGACCCTCATAGGGTTTTCAATGGCAGACTGTTTCGGGATTGCCTCGGGAATGGATTGCCAGGTCCTTCTCCCATTTTTTCAGTGCTGGGAATTGAACTCAGGACCTCAGAGACTGCAGCGCAGCACTCTACCAACTGAGCTAAATCCCAGCACGAGGAAAGGAAAGAGGAGAGTAACTAGTTTTAGGAAACCTTCTCATGGAGCCAATGGGTAAAGCTCACAGTAAGTCTGCACTGTTTATTCAACTAATTCATTTTTGTATGTTGGGTATGTTCACATGTTCGTTTGGTTGTATCTCCTTTAAATGTGTCTATTTTGCTTCCTTTGATGTCTCTGAAGTTGAGGGTATATGATGCTGTTGATGGTTTTGCACAGGACACTTTGTCATTTCATTGAAATAATTAGCTTCTTAAGCAATAATTGATTTGGCTACCCTCATAAATACATCATCTTGTCTTACACACTATGTTGAGCCTGAGAAGGTGGTGGCTCTCTCTATAAACTCTTGGATCCTTAGCACAATCCTCTATATAAGGTAGAGCTTAATTGGCTAGGTGCATATTTGTTTTGGGGCTAGGATTTAGCTAAGTTGGTAGCGTGCCGCTCTGCAGTCTCTGAGGTCCCGAGTTCGATTCCCAGCACCGCAAAAATGAGAGAAGGACATGGCAACCCACTTCCAAGGCAATCCTGAAACAATCTGATATTGAAAACCCTATGAGGGTCGCTATGAGTTGGACACGACTCGAAGGCACCTAACAACAACATACTTGTTTTAATGATGAAAATAACTTTTGTGGCAACTGTGCAAAATATTCCAGGTGAAAGAGATCAGTATTATTTTGTGTCTGTACATGATCTGTCTTGTTTTAATGGTAAATAGCTCAGAGTTCCTAATCTGTTGGGAGGCCAATCTCTTATGCTGCCCCAAACATATTTTTTCTATTTATTTCATTATATTTGCTTATTTGGAACATTGAGCAAAATTGGTAGTATTTAAAAGTAATTGTAGAGCTGTCTGGTAACAAACTTCATAATTTGGCTTGTGGTTCTTTCTTTTAATAGTAGTATGTTTGTCAAAGTACCCAGTAGTTCCTAAATGAAGATGTGTACATAGCTCACTGATTCATTCCTTCAATAAAGAGCACTGAAGGTTGATCAATGATACTAGTTAGAGCTAGATAGGAACTCTGGGGTGCTATTGCACACTAGGGTTACTAGAGATAGCAATAAGGTGCTATAATTTTCAAAAAGTCAGAAGAAAGGATTTTGAAAGTTCCATAAAGAAAGGATGAGAAGATAAATAAATACATTTAACTTGATTTAAACATTATAAAATGTATACATGAATACATATACTGAAACATCACATTACCTTATTATAATTTTTATGTTTTTATGTATCAGTTTATGTTTTATGTATCAGTTAAATGTAATTTAATTTTAAAAACCGAGCACACTGATACCATGGTATGCCTGTGTTAGAGACTTCCATGGAAAGGGGAGATTTATAATAAATGTCAGTTCTTCCTACCCATGTTTGAATCAATGGAATGATGGTATGCAGGTTCAGAATTTAAAAGACAAAAACTGAGGAATAAAATTTTGTGCAATAATTCATGCAATGCTAATAATTTTGAGTATCTGTAATGTAAGGAAATGGTATATTCTATATAAACCTTAGAATCATATTTTATTTGTTTTATAAGTCACTAGCTTTTTGTTATTTTTATAATTTCTCCAAGACTTGAGATGTTCTCAGTAACAGAAAATTTCTTCACATATTGAAAGCTTTTGGTAATTCCATTCTTTTGAGCACTTCTTTTCAGATGATTATTAAAATGCTAAATGAAAGAAGGAGATAGAGAAGTTATAGGCTAGAGAATTATAGAGCTAGGGAAAGAGAGAAATGCCATTCCAGAATTCAATAGTCTAAACTCCAGTCAATTAAATTAATATTAAAGTGGAATGAAGTGAAAACTAGATTGCTCATACTACTTTCATGTGGTCAAATTCCTCCAAGAATTCCTGTTCCCATGAATATTTAGCTTTCTTAGACTTAGGAATAAATCTGACTTTTACCATGAGGAAACATATACCATATATGTCCTGAAAAATACAAATGCAAATTGAATGAAACCCCCTAATATTGAACCCATCTGTATTGAATCCCTGTGTATAGCAATCAAATTGGATATCCAGGTCTATTACATGCACATGTAATATTTCTAGAGTATATCAAATTCCATCCAATATCAAATTTTTTTTCCTTGGGTTCCTAGAAATTTAATATAAGCAAGTTTCACTCTATTTGAAAAGGACATGGTGCAATATAATGTGTTTTTCAATGAATAGAATTCTTGGTAATTCATTTTATGTTCAGAACTTCTTAAAGGTGACTTGCTTCCTAGAGGTATTGCACCAGAGTTCAGTTCTGAGAACCTTATTTAGGCAACACTTCCTTTGGCTTGAAAGACTGTGAAGGGAAATCAGAAAGAATTGTGACTCATCCATAGTGATTTTAAAAACCCTGCCACTCCCACTAAGGAGAGGAGAGGGAGAGAGAGAGAGAGAGAAAGGAAAGATGGAGGGAGAGGGAGAGATATGTTCATTTTGTTGAATTGAATGTAACTTAAGACAGAATTATTAAGTATCTATTACATGCAAGGCACTATGTCAGATGTTTTGGATGATACAAGAATAAAAGATTGTCCCAGTTCCTGCCCCCTGTTAGGAATGGATAGGAAGAGAAGTATCCAGAAATAGCCTCAAAGCTTTCAAAATTATGCTTCTATGACTTTTTTTTCCCCTGATGCTGGAGCTTGAACCCAGGACTTTGAGCATTTGATTTAGGTTTCTAATGCATGATCCTCCTCTGGACAAGTAGCTTCCCCTTGGTGGAGACTTCTCCCTTATCACTCTTTGTATGCTCAGCTCCAGGCCCCCACACAGTACATACTTAGGAAGACTTAGCTGAATTAATAAGCTCAACTGTCACCAAGCCATGGTTTGGGGCACATAGTAAGGCTGAAAAGCCATCTCCTCCTACTGCTTTCATGAGGCCAGTTTTTTTCTTCCTTTACTCCCATAATTTGAAATTTTCTTCAATAATCTAGAATGATTATTTCCTGTTGGTTTCATTTTGTGCCAATGTTTCTTTAAAAAAATTGTTTTAGATAAGTAATCTCTGATTCTAGCTAATTCTCATTTTAATATACACATCTATGGATCACATAACTCTTGATTATGGTTATTGTTAAATAAAATATACTGTTATATCTTATGTTCAGCATCCCCTGAGTAGTAAACCAGGCCCGTTAAAAATGATATGCACTCATTAAAGAAATTCCATTTAAAATCTTGGAAAGCCTACATTAAGAATACTTTCTCATATGGCTCTGTCAATCTTTCCTGCACCTGTTAGCATGTTTAGAAAATGGCTTTTTATAATTCAACCATCTTACCTCAAGTGGAAAAAGATCCACAAAAGTAATTCTGATTATTCAAGTTGTTTTGTAAAACATAAAATTAAGAACATATCCTATAATAAGCACTAATAAACTTAGCAACTAGATATAAATAAAATATAGGTTATTAAAGTGCTCTAATATGATGGGGAAGAGTTATAGGCTCATATAATTATCCTTGCTGAGTATAAACAATTTCTGAGATAGTTTTAACTATTTTTAGTGCTTGAAATCTTGAAGCTTTCTTGGATAGACCGGTAGAATTGGTACAGCTTCCATCATTACAGCGCTGTTTTTTTTTAAAACTCCCCAACGCATAATAAACCTATGAACTCCATTAACTGTAATTGATATGCAGGCAAGTATGTAAAGGCCCTTCCCTGGCCCTCTCTCTGCCTCCAACAAGAAGCCGAAATGAGTATGACGCCAAGTCCCATGCAAGTAATCAGGAACGTCATTTTTCATTTGAAAAGAAGTCCTCTTCAATAATAGAAATGCGGAGAAAGGTTATTACAATAACAAATGAGTTGGCAGGGTGATTTATACTTGAAACAAATGTACATTCGGATGGAATCCTCTTTAATTCTTTACAAATCTTGGGCTTAGTGGACAGGGTCTGACTCTGGGAATTTGGCAGTTGAATGCCCTCAGTACGTTGAATTTACTTGGTTCATTTCTTGTGGACCAAACAGCTGTTTTCCATAGCCCTCCCTGCAGGTATCTGTTTGGGGATTAGTAATGCTTCACATGGTCATACATCACAAGAAATGGATGTGTAATTACATTAAATATGCTTCATCTCTTTGGATTCACTTATCCCAAATGGCTGATATTGGGACCATTCAGTAATTGTTCACCAATTACTTTTTAAGCAGCAACACCTTATATTAATGCAGATTTTAACTCTTCAAAATGTGTCTGAAAGCTTTCTCCTTAGTTTTCTCTTTGAGTGTACCTGAGTGTGTTTATCCAAACTTAGACCTACTGAGTGAGAAGGTCCTTCTGCAACTACCTAAAAATAGAATGAGACCTGAAAACCCTTAGGATCTGCATTAAATTCTGAGGAGAACTAAAGCCTAGAAATGGTCCATGCAGGGTCATGGAATTTCAGCCTGCTGTCAAGCCTAAGGGTGGGTTAGACCACTGGTGGTCACTGCAAAAGGCTTGGGGAAATGCCTAGAGGGAAGCACCTTTGTTCCTGCCCACTCATCTTTGCTATGTCTGCCTTTCCTTAGAATACTTGATTGTCAAAGTCAAATGTACCCTTCTAGGTTTTGCTCAAAATTTGCCTGGATCCTTCTCCCCAAAGAATTTATCTCAATTTCCTTAGAAATTCTTCAATGTTTGTATCTCCTAATAGCCCTTTGGGCTGGGATTTAGCTCTGTTGGTAGAGCACTGCTCTTCAGTCTCTGAGGTCCTGAGTTGGATTCCCAGCACCGCAAAAATGGGAGAAGGACATGGCAATCAACTCCAGAGGCAATCCTGAAACAATCAGCCATTGAAAACCCTATGAGGGTCACTATGAGTTGGACTTGACTCAATGGCACACAACAACAGCAACAACAACAATAACTCTTCTGTTTACTTTAGTTATTTGTCACATCACTTCCCACAGAATCATAATTTTGAGTGCTTTGATGCTACTTCTGGATATTTCTCTCCCTATCCATTCCTAGCATGGGGCAGGAACTGTGACAATTTTTCACTCTTGTATTATCCACATCTACCGTAGTGCCTTGCATAGAGTTGTTTGTTGTTGGGTGCTGTAGAATTGGATCTGACTCATAGCAGCCCTATATACAAAAGAATGAAACACTACACAACACCGTGACATGTACATAATCTTTGTATGTTTGAGCCTGTTGTTGTACTCACTATGTTTCTTCTCATTTTGAATCATGCCACATCAGCAAAAGGAGATCCCAGGGGCTTTATTCCATTCCCACCGTTAAGCTCAATTCTGAGAGGGCAACTTTTCCCTTGTCATTTCTTGAATGGCTTCCAACCTGAGGGGATCATTTTCTGGCACCATATTTAATAGTGCTTCTCTACTATTCATACGGTTTTCAATGGTTAATCATTTAAGGAGTGGCCTGCTGGTCCTTCTCCCTAATTTGTCTTAGTCTGGAAACTCACCCACTATGGGTGGCCCTTCTGGTACCTGAATACTGGTAGCATAGTTTTCAGCAACACAACACACAAGCCCGTGCAGCATGACAAGCTGACAGACATATGGGGGCCTTGCACATAATAAATGCTTAATAAATTTGTCTTATGTTACATTTTTTTTCATAGTAAAGTTTTATTAGCAAAAATCAACTTTTAAGTTACATTCAATTCAACAAAAAACTATGCTTGAAAAATGATTTTGTTCAATCTATATGGTCATGGTTAGATAATGGTTACATTACAAAGTGCTGTAAAATTATTTGTTGACTTTATTCACTTGCTGAGTATTTATTGAGTATATAGTGTATGGCAGGTTTTGTTCCAATCACAGTTGACACAGTGGCAAGAAGACAAGTAAGATTCTTGCTCTCATTTTAGTGGGGAAGGTAAGAGAAAGAAGGAGACACATAAATAGGACCATTTCTGAAGGCAATGATTTCTATGATGAAAATGAGAGAGAAGTCGTGAGATGCAGTGCCTGGGATAAGGAGGGGAGGGGGATTGTTTTGAGACAATGACAATTAGGCTGAGACCAGAATCATGAGATGAAGTTGTAACATGGCAGAAGCATGAGAAGTTTCTGGAATGTACAGGGAAGATCCCTGTGACTGGACCAAGGTGAATGGGAGGGAAGTGTGGAAGGTAATATGGAGTGGTAGCAGCATTGATGAGGCATCAGGAACTGAAGCTTGTGGGTTGGGCAGATAGGACCAGAGAAGATGCCATCTTTCTTTCTAACTGTCGGATATATGCAGTGGGTTAAAGACCTTCCCTCTCCTTCCCTCTTTTTCCCTCTCCTTCCCTCTCCTTCCCTCCTTTTCCTTCTCCTTCCTTCCCCTTCCCTCCCTTTGTCTCTCCTTCCCTCCTCTGCCCTCCCCTTTCCTCTCCTTCCCTCTCCTTCCGGTCTTCCCTCTCCTTACCCCCTTTCACTCTCTTTCCCTCTTCTCTCCTCCCTTCCCTCTCCTTCCCTCTCCTTCCCTCCCCTTCCCCCTTCCTTCTTTCCTTCCTTCCTTCTCTCCTCTTTCCTTCCCTCCCTTCATCCTTTCCTTTCTTCCTTTTTTTCCTCTCATCTTTTTAAAGTGGGAAGTACTAGCATTTGCTTGTGTGCTGATGGAAATGAGCCTTCAAACTGAGGAAGAACTGTGATGCATGGTTACATTTCAAGAGAGTGGTCTGTGAGAAGGCTGGAGCACAATGCCAGCCACAGGGGTGGGGCAGGCCAAGAGGAGACAGGAGGGTGGGGAGAGGGTGTGGACACTGTGGGGTTGGGTTCTCCTGCTTACTGTGGAGCTGTGAGAAGCTCCTGTTAGTTTGCATTGATTTTCCCAGTGTGAGGCAGGGCTGTCAGCTGGCAGTGGGATGGTGGAGGAGGTATAAGGGAGTTTTAGGGAGAAGAAAGTGTGAAATGATCTTTTGGGAGGGTGAAGGAGCAAATTTCCTTGGGGGATAGAGTAAGATTGTCTGGAATTGTTGACATGTGGGGCTGGTCGCTGTCTGTGGTTCATTTTGAGGTCATCACAATTTAACAAGTGTATCTAAAGAATTCTATAAATGAGCTGGGCACCTTGACTCATGCATGTAATCACAGCCACTTGGGAGGCAGCCACAGGAGGATCACAGGTGCAAGGTATGATCTTGTCTCAAAACAAAAATATAAAACAATGTCCTGCGAGTGCAGCCCAGTGGTAGAGCACATGCAAGTATGTGTGAGGCCCTAGGTTCAACCCCAAGTACCACCAAAAAAGAAAAAAAAAAGAAAAAAAAAAAAGAAAGAGAAGAAAAGAAGAAAAAATCCATAAATGGAGAAGGATTGAAGAAAGGTCTTGGAAATGTTCAATTTGAGAAATATCTAAACAATCTGGGCTTAAAGAAGACAATATTCAGAAGTAAAGTAGAGTGGTTAAGAGGATAGGCAGAGGAATCTGTCAGACTTGTGTTTGAGTCTTGGCTTTTCTACTATTAGCTGTGTGGCCTTGAAAAGTTTTCCTTTCCTCTCTGAGCCTTTGTTCTGTCATCGTTGAGCAATATAAATTAACTTTTTACATCAAGTTGCTACAGCAGGGATTAATGATACTTGCTATTTAGTGTGTGTGTGTGTGTGTGTGTGTGTGTGTGTATAATATACTATTCTTTCCATAGCCAAAGAGCTGTTATGGGAAGAGACACCAGGCCTCTTCTGTGTACTTCTGGAGAACACCCCTAGGCATGAGGAATCAAAAGAGTACTACCAACTCTCCTTGTAACTGAAGGTGTCCTAGTGTGGAATAGGGCTCTCAGTAAGGGGTGGGCTTCCCCCCACTGAAGGTGTTTACACCATGGCAGGGTGAGCCCCTGTGAAGGACCCAGTAGGACCTATTCCCGACTGGGTGGCAAGATGGGATTAAGATGTTGCAATTCTATAGCAAATGTATTGATACGCCTGGGTAGGTTCTGTATACTTGCATATATATCTTCTCATTGTCGATAATTTGCATCGCAAGTTTGATTTATGTGTACAAACATTTTGCTTCTAGTGAAGCCTGAAAAATAAACTGAATTATTTTTTTGCACACATTATATTATTGGATTATTTTAAGAATCCTATTAGGTAGAGATTTTTCTGTTTTGTAGGCTGGGAAGGAAAGTGAAGATGAGGTGAGGTTATTTGACCATGACTTAGAGAAAAATTGGTCTAAGAATCAAGTCTTAGTCCTACAATTTGCCTAATAACTCCCACCTTTATTCCCCCAAATTAAGTGTCTTAGTGTTTCCGAACTGTTAAACATTATTCAAAGTTAATTCTCTTTATTATATATTAAAAATGAAAATTTACTCTATTAGATATGAAAATATGATTTTTATCCAACAGCTTTTTGGACTTAACAATTTATTTTTGTAGTGTCCAAGTATTTAAGCTAATTTATCTCATCAATTCTCCTATGTTCATGAGCAATCTGTTTTTTTTTTTTTTTTTGCAGTACTGAGAATTGAACCCAGGGTCCTGAGCTTGCATGCTTTGTAAGTGCTGTACCACTGAGCTGCACCCTCAGCACATTTTTTTTACTTTTTGAGACAGGGTTTTGCTGAATTATGCAGACTGACTCTGGTCTCCAACTTGTGATACTCCTGACTCTGCCTCTGAGTCACTGGGATTACAGTTGTGTGGCACCCATACCTGGCTTTCATGAGCAATCTTAATATCGATTTGTAGAGTTCTATTGTAATTTGCAAGTAGTGCAGTATTTCTATTAAACAGCACTAAGGCACAAAGCATTATTATGTCTAAATTTGACAATGAGCAGGGGAAATGTCCGGGGACACCCATGGGAGATACTAAATGCAAACTTTAAAAAACCATTTGATATAATTAACTAAGCAAGAAGGCTGCCACTCCTAGAGTCACATAAATCTGAGTGGATTAGTTTTTGTTGAGAGAAAGACTAGTTCTCTTAAGACTTTATAATCGAAGGCTTTTTGCAAAGTATGCTCATGTGAAGAGAAAAGATTTTTCCATCACTACTCCCTCTATTTCTGGTTGTATGGAGACAATATTTCACTCTGGTGAGAACCGGAGTAGCATTCAGGATTTTAAAAGATATTCAGTGCAAGTCAGCTAATGCTTCTTTCTAAATTGGAGAAGAAATATGACAATATTACATTCTTAGAGTAGAGAATAATACAATTCTTTAGAAGAAAAATGATTACATTGTTAAACTGATCAACTTCTGAGTTTTCTGAAAATTTATATAATCTAAACAAAAGAGGTGAAGCTCCTATAGCATTTGCTAGATACTGGAATACAGTCAAAGAAGACGATTGAAGAGGGGAAAACTAGAGGAAAGGGAGGAGAAAGCCATGCAGTGGATACAATTCAGTTCTGGTGGCTTCCATGTGATGGTAACCAATCTTTTTATTCAGTAATCACCCTGATACTAAATATCCTCCAAGCATAATGACTTATAGAAGAACTTGTCTTTTAAAATTTTTTATCTCAACGGTAATGGGAGGTCAAAATAAGGAAACTTATTAGTTTTTGTTGAGAGAAAGACTAGTTCTCGTAAGACTTTATAATCGAAGGCTTTTTGCAAAGTGTGCTCACGTGAAGGGAAAAGATTTCCCTTGTAACAGGAGTGGAACTTAACCCAGGGCAGTAAGAAATTGTATCTTTGATAGTTGGAAGATTTCTGATAAAGAAGGATTCATGGCACTAACATTACTGAAGACTGACTCACATAATTCACTCTCTTTCCTTTACCATTCTTGAATGATTTTAGAAGGGATTTCAATAAATTGCTATATTGGTTTCTGAGGGCTGCTGGCTGGCTTAGAGCAACTGAATTTTTGTCTCATAGTTCAGGATGTCAAAAGTCCAAGATCAAGGTGGTGGTAGGGCCAGGCTACCTCGGAAGGTGCGAGCGAGGGGTCTGCTCCAGGCCTCTCTTCTGCAACCTCAGGCGTTCCTTGGCTTGTCCACCCATCCCTTCAGTCACTTGGCCATTTTCTTGTATGTCTTTCTGACATTTTCTCTCCGTATGTGTCTGTCTTTGAAGCAAAATTCTTCTTTTTATAAGGGTATGGGTTGTATTTGGTTAGGACCCATCCTAATGAACTTATTTTGACTTGATTACCTTTGTAAGGGAGAAGGATCCGGCAACCCACTGCCAATCAATCTGCCATTGAAAACCCTATGAACAGCAGAGGAGCACTGACAGTAGTGTTTCGCCTGTTGTGTGTAGGGTATGAGTCGGACACCAACTCGATGGCCCCTAACAACAACAACCTCTGTAAAGATCCTATTTCCAATTAAGGTCACATTTTGAAGTACTGGGAAATGGGAATTTAACGTCTCTCTTTTTTTGTTTTTCGTCCTTTTTTTCTTTTTTCTTTTTAAGGAGGGGACACACACACACACATGCACAATTCAGTCCATAATAAGGGCCTTGAACATGTTTTTTCCTTTATCAAGAAGAGAGGCAAGGAGTCCACCCTGTATAGAGAAGCCACAATTCTTTCTACTCATGACAGCATCTGACAGACACAAGCCTATTTAGGCAGTGTTTAGTGTTGTTATGGGAGTTTGGCACAAAATATGTGCCCAAGATCCGTTTTTTGATGGACTGATTGTGGTCATGTGAGGAAGCCATTCCTGCAAGCACTTCATGACCTTTAATTCATTCTAGCACCATTCAAGTGTGGAGACTTGGTTTATTAGCCAAAGCCAGGGAAAACCTTCTCCAGAGTTCTTGTCACCTCTGAATTGCTTACTAAAGAGCACGGCTGAGCAAAGGAGACAAGATGCCCTCTGATCACATGCCTGAGACCGATAAGAATATTTATACAGTATCCAGGTTTGCAGAGATATACACACATGTTTCTTTGGACATACCAAGGAAAAGCCATTGTGGACAAGGATGGATGTTGCTGTAAATCCTAAAAGGTGGAAGCAGGAGAAAAGGCACTCACTCTAAAGACTTCTGGGGCACAGCTGAACTTGATTTCACTGGCACCTGCTTGTACATCACAGGGTTTCAGAGATACACTCACATATTAGTTGTGCCCTACTGAATATAATTTCCCAAGGACCCCAGGGCTCTGGAAGAGCTAGAAGGAGAGTTAATCATGAACCTGTTGTTGTTGTTGTTAGGTGCCATTGAGTCGGTATCTGACTCATAGTGACCCTCATAGGGTTTTCAAGGGCTGTTTCAGGATTGCCTTGGAAGTGGATTGCAGGTCCTTCTCCCATTTTTGCGGTGCTGGGAATTGAACTCAGGACCTCACAGACTGCAGGGCAGCGCTCTACCACCTGAGCTAAATCCCAGCCCATGATGAACCTATTTGATGTATTTTCCTGGCTCTGCCAAGATTTCCAGGGTTTCCTATTTTTTTTTTTCCTGGTCTTTTCAGGCCTCTGAGCTGGAAAACATGCTTGCTTGACCCACTATCTGCCCAGGTGAACCTGCCTCCCCTCCCCTCCTCTGCTTTTCATCTGAATTCCACCTGCCAGCAAGGCCTGTGCTTGTTCATTTCTGCACTACACATTTCCCTGCTGAGGATTCTGCAGCTCTGGCAGAGGATCATTCACCATATCCATGTGGCCCACCTTGCAGTAAATTTCTTTTATTATTTGACTCCTGGACACTTAAGGCATCACTATGCTATCTCCCAACCTGACTCTGAGTTTCCTGGGGCCAGGGAACATTTATTTCTCTCGTCTTGCAGAACCTGCTATACACAGGGTACTACTCAATGAACCGAAAACCAAAATTACAACATGCTTACTCACTTCCGAATAGGGATTCTCTTTGGGGTTTACTTACTAATGTATGCGTTTCTAAAAACGGAAATGTTGGTCTTCAAATGATAAAGCACCTTTTCAGAGACTTTCCTAAGACTTCTGTTTATTCTACCAGATATACCCTTAGAACAGTCTGGCAATGCAAGAAGAAGGCATAGCCAATTCCCTGATTTTATAAATGAGTATATTATTCATTCTGATGCTTGGCCAACATCCTGAGATTCTCAAATAAGTGCATAAATAAAACTATAGAGTACTTGATGTGATTGCATGATTTACCCAAAGCAGTGAAAGAGCTGGTTTTGTCTTCAGATTGCCTGAAGGCCAAAACAGGCCAGCACAAGTGGACAAGTGAGCAGTCGACATCTGGAAGACACACCTCCTATGGTTGTTGAGGTGGTTGAATGTAGTAATGTACAAGGGTTAAATCAATAGGAGCTATCATCGTGGTGAAAGTGTCATTTATCAACCGTATATGTACCCGTATGTGTACATCTGTGCAGTGGAATCAGATACTACTGAACTAGATATTTTCATTTCCTGAAGTGTGTCTTCTTTGAGACTCACAGCATTCCCAACGTTGGCTTGATGGTCCTCGGGAAATTGAAATAATCAAATTTTTGCTAGCATACGAGCTGACCTGTGCATCGACGCTGAACCTAAATGGCAGATTGAGGAATAAATTCTAATTTCTTGATTATAAAGCCCTTTTCCTGAGGACGGCACCTTGCCATCTGTCTTTTTAATCTCTGCAAGGAAAACCCCAGCCCGATTCCAAACTCTCTCTCCATAATGGGAAATCTCCCTGTGTTTGATGAACCTAAGTGAAAAAGGCAATCTCATATCCATGTATTTATTAAATCTCTGGTTGCATAAAGGCCTCACTCCAAAGTAATGGTCAAAATAAATTGCTTCCATGATTGTATAGTGAGAATGCACGTGTATGATTTCTTTTCTCTGCCTTCTAAGATGACAATGTATCTTGGGGAGCATTAATGATACAAATTCAAAGTACTAGGGCAATCAGCAACGGACAGATGAGCAAATTGTAGTGATTGGTTTAAAGACTCCTTCTGAGTTCTTCTTTGTGCTCGGAGGGCTCAGAGGCAGCCTCCAGGAGATCTGACCATCTTTTTTTTCTTTTCCCTCAGAGAATCTAAGACAGAATCCCTACAACACTTCCCTCACCCCTACAGTGCAACAGTTCACCTCTGTGCCTGGGATTCAGCTGAGTACTTCTCCAAGGTGCAAAATCTGCCAACGCTGCCATGAATCTCACAGCTGCACTGCATCCTGGACACTCTTCATCCTTACTTCAGTAACCTGGCAATGTGTCTTCTACAGCAGGTAATTTTCAGTTCAGTCTGGTTGCTTGCCACAGTGAGGAAACTCTTCCTAATTAGGGAATAGATTGGAGAACTAGCAGCATGTAGATGTGCTTTTATTGGGTTTATGCTGCTCTTGGATTGTGTGCATCCAAATGGTCAGAAACGATCTTCTATGGCCAACGTTTCCCCATTGTTTAACACACTAAACGTTTTGCTTAGTTATCTCATTTAATTCTTGTGATACTCCTCTGAAAGAGGAGTGTATATTATCCCTTTCTACAGATGGATGAACTTGGGGCTTATCGAGGTTGAGAAATGTGCCCATGTGTGCTTGGTTGGTAAGCAGTAAAGCTGAGACTTGAATCCAGGCAGGTGGATGGCAATGCATAGGGGCTTGACCATCTTACTACGCCATAGAGGCAGTGTGGGGAGTAATTAGCAATCCTGCTGCCTGGGACAAAAGGCCAGCTGTGTAGCTCTCACCTCTTGGGATCAAGGTGAGGTTTCTATACTTTCCTGAGTTGCTGTTACCTTCTGGTGAAGTGAAGCAATGGGAATCTGTTGTACAGGGTTGTGGAGAGGATTAAATGAGATAATGCATGCAATATGCCTGAAACACAATGTGTTCCATAATTGTTAGCTATGAAGGGGCTGGAGTTTAGCTCAGTTGGTAGAATTCTGCTCTGTGCTCTCTGATGCCCTGGGTTCGATCCCCAGCACCACAAAAATGAGAGAAGGACCACTCCTAAAGAGAGTGGCTGCCCACTCCTAAAACTGGCTGCCCACTCCTAAAACAATCAGCTATTGAAAACCCTATGAATATCAGAGAAGCACTGACATAATGCTGGGCATGACACAATGCTAGGGAGTGTTTGGTTGTGTTGTACATAGGGTCACTGAGTTGGACCCTACCCAACTCGACAGTACCTAACAACAACATGGACATTGAACTGTATCTTGCATCAGATAGGATCTACCTCTAACTCTCTAGCTCAAAGACTAGCCATGCTGTCTCTTCCATTGAGAAGGGAGAGTTGGTTGACTGTCTAAAGGGGACCTGATGGATAATCCTACTTTCTTGACAATGGTGATACATTGACTTCTTGTGCTCATTTGGTTTTTAAGGCTCAATGTAAAGAGACACCACGACATTCTTGTGGAGAGCTTTGGAAAAGCTTATTTTCAGGATATTAGAGCCAATCATCTCATGTCTCTATAGAGGGACAATGGGAAGTAGCGTGCAGAGTCCTTGTCTGAGAGCAAGGAGACCTAGCCACTAGCACCTATTCGTTCTAATAGGTCAGAGTGAGCAGGAGTTGGTATTAGCTGATGGTCAATTCTCATTTGCAAACTGAGAGAACAGAACTGGGTATTTCCTTAGATTCTTTCTGTTTCTGCTATATAAGATATCAGTTTTATCTCTTTCCTAAATATTTCTGTCACTCTTTGCTTTTAACAACAGCTTCCTGATGGGATTATGGAAGGGCATGGAAGAGGCAGGAATATGTAAGAAAAAGCATGGTAATGATAATTCAGATGAATGTTGAAAACAATGGGTGTGTTCAGTCTGAGGCAGATATGGAGAAAAATTGAGAGAAAGAAAAACCAAAGAGAAAGAGAAGATAGGAGAAACAGTTGTAAAGCAAACAATGAACAGACTAGGAAAATAACTCCATTGTGTTTGGACAAAAGTAGTGGGATATGACGCATTTACTGGAATTTGGCAAGTGAGATCTCATATTTGCCTCAGTAAAACTAAGATAATATGATGTTGGACCTGTTTTAATAAAAAGAAATGCATGTTATAGATAAATGAAAATTATCTAGCTGGCCAGTATATATTATAAATCAGTCCAATAATAAGTTTTGATTTTAAGAGGGTGAATTGAAAGTGGGATCAGGAGTATAGCTGTTAAAATCTGCATTTAGTTAAAAATAATAAATAAAGTGAGCCCAGTGGCACATGCCTATAATCCCAACTACTTAGAAGGCTAAGACAGGAGGATCTCAATTTTGAGGTCAGCCTGGATCCTCATCTCAAAAATAAATAAGTGAAGCAATAGTTTCATAATAGACCAAGTTATATATAAAAGGTATTACATGATAAAGATATTTCAAATCAAAATGATCCTTTCAATAATTAACATTGGAACTAATTATTAAATTATTAAAATAGCTAAATTTTAAATTTAAAACTAAATTACTTTTTAAGAGGTTTAAATATCTAATTCACACATTTTACCAAAATTAAATTCTGGTTAAATTAAAGATTTTTGATGTAAAAAAATGAAGCCATGAAATAGCTATAATAATATTCTAAGATAATGTCTTTACACTATTGGGGGGGGGGAAGGCCATTCTACACTTGATAACAAGGGTAGGAATCATTAAAAAAAAACAAGATTGGTTGGTTAAATAACATAAATACAACATAAAACAAAAGTGTAGTGCAGGAAATAAAATTGTTTATGACCAAAAATACCATTTACAAACAAACAGTGTGAGAAATTTGAGACATGCATGTCAGAGGGATTTTTATCTTTAAATTTATTGAAGTCTATCAAGTCAAAAGGAAAAAGAAAATACTCCAATGAGAAAAATAGAGAAAAAGAGAGAAATGAAAATCTTACACAGAAATTGCCACTAAATGCCCCCTTGTTTATGAAGAAATAACAATTCAATGTTGAGATAGCATTAAAAAAGGATCTTCATTCAAAATGAAAAATGATCGATCCTGTTACCGGTGAAGGGGTCAGGAAATGAACATCTTCTCATTTCATTTTAGTAACACAGAGTATACAGTCATATTAAATGACAAATAAGCAAAGGCACCTTTCATTTATTACTAATTAATTAATTATTTTTGTGGTACTTGGGGCTTAAACCCAGGGCCTCATGCATGCTTTGCAAGTGTTCTACCACTGAACTGCACCCTCAGCCTATTTTTGATTTTTTATCTTGAGACAGGGTCTCGCTAAGTTATGCAGGCTACCTGTGGCCTTGAACCTGTGATCCACTTGGGTTGCTGGGATTACACATGTGAGCTAGTGCACCCGGCCATCTAGTCATAGAAATTATGTATTTTTCCTATGAAACTAACCAATAAATGCACAAATCCTACCTATTAATTTTAATGGTAGGGAAACAACTCAAATGACTATCAATAAAGAATCTATTTAAAATATTGTACCCATACAATACCAAACAGTTACCGCAATGCTTAGATAAGATACATCTAAGATACATGTTAGTTCACATGGAAAGTTATCCACAAAGTAAGACACCTGCCAGGCAGTTCGTGCAGTCTGAGAGAAAGCCCACAGGCCAAGTTGCAGATGCTACAACAGGAGCACGTGACATGGCTTAGAACAGTGAGTAGTAAAGGGGTATGAGAGGGATCCTGGTACCATCAGCTGCAGGCGCTGAGTGAGAGCAGAGAGTGAGAATGCAGACCTCAGGCTACTTGCAGTTTGATTCACTCCTAAACCAGCAGACAAGCCGTATAAAGGACATATGCCAGGTCAGAATTCAGGTGAGTGCACGCAGCCCTGCTGGATGCCTCTTTCTGCCTTCCTACTTTGTTGAGGAATTGAGTGGGCTGTTCGATCCTGACCATAGGGGAGCAGGCCAGAACTCCCAGCCCCACAACTTTCAACCCTTCAGACAGAGGAGTAGGCGATGATCATCCTCAGGGCTCATCCTCTTCACCTGTATTCTAATTCTTGGACATGTATTTTCTTCTCTGTTTTAACTTTTACTGAACCATTGGGCCTATCATGTGTCTGGTTTCGACCCACTGTAGGATCAATGCCATAGATTGGTTTATTGTCAGTGTTGTCGCTAAAATTGATTTAAGATGGTTAACAGAACACAAGTAATATGGATTATAAAAATACAAATTTAAATAAATAAGAATATCAAGACAAAGAGAAAATTTGAAGAAAAAATAAAGAGGGAAGGGTCATGTGCAAAAATCCATGACATCTTTCTACTGCAGTTTGTATATTTGTGAGAAATGAGCCACATTTGGACTCCGAACATCCTAATATCCAAAGTGAAGAAAGAAAATCATCAGAAGAAAGAAGACAATTACTTTAAAGGGACAAAATGTTCCTAAGGTTAAAACAAAATAAACCCCTCAAAGACAAAGTAAAAAAAAAAAACCCTGAGGATCAGAAATATAGCATTTCTGAGATGTCAAGGTGGACAAGGAGTGACATGGTAAGATGACATCTTCGAGACCAGTCTCAATAAATATGATATGAAATTTGTTCTATTTTTCCATTTTTCTGTTCCTTCTTTCCTTGACAATTCTATCTGGACCCTCAATGAGAACTTTGGCATCGTGCCAAAGCAAAATTTAATAAAAACTGCTTTAGGATGCAAATCAAGGCAGTGCAAGTGTCTGGTTTTCTAATGGTTTGTTTTGAACTAATGGCAAATTTAGATTATCTAGAAAAATGAATAGCATATATGTTGTTTATAGAATATATACTCTCCAGGAAATCCACTATTAATATTATCTTTCACAACTACACTTTTGATATAACTCTGAGGCAGTAAAGAATTCAAGGTAATATTATCTGGAAAAGTCACACAGTGAGATTTTTCTCTATGTTCGTGCAGCCAGTTAAGGATGGATTCACGTTTTCTGGCAATCAGTCAACCAAACCAAATGATGGAACAGATATTCTTTCAAGAAAATTTAGGAGACTAAGAGATAAGCTTAGTAAATGACTTCTATTATCTCTCTGCAGAAAGATTTCCATACTGTCTGTTGAACTGCTAACCTTTAAATAATTTCTATGTTTGTAGTATAGATTTAGATATATTTCATCCTTCTAACTGCATGGTTGTTGTTGTTGTTGTTATAATTATAATTATTATTATCTTAGTGGTGGCTGTTTTGATATGCTGGTCAAAAGAAAAGTATTTTGTAACACAAATGTTTGTGACACAAGCATTTTTATATCTTTTTGAAACCTGTGCAGTGAATTGTCTTCACAGCCTGGCATTTTCGGAGACTGAGTGAGCAAGTAGCCTCACGATTGATAAATATTTTAAAACACGTGGTATTTACCCAGAAGGTCCCAATAGCTCAATGTGCCTCCTGCAGAAATGGCATGCAATAATAAAACAAAACAAAACAAAAACCCCAGAATGAAATTTCAGAGGAAAAAAAGGATACTGCACTTAAACAAAAAATTCAATAAAAGAAATGTTAGAAAATCCCCAAAGCATTCCAACCAAGTTATGGATTAATTGCTTGGCACGTTTCCTTTTTTAATTCCAAGCTGCCTTTTTGTTAGCTGAGTAAACAAAGCATCTAGAATAAGTCAACTTCAGCCAACAATGACAGCCCATTAACATCATGACTGATAATAATGATAATTCCTGAAGGCATTGACAAGGTCTACACATAAGCAATATTTGACCAGCCAGGGACTATGTTAAGGAAGAAGGAAAAAAGAGTTCTTGTTCTTCCTTCTGATAAAAAGAAGTGGAAGTATGTGGGCAGAATGAGAAGGGCCTATCTTGTTTTTAGATCCAGGGCTTTAATGGAGGGGGCTGAGGCATACAGTTTACAATCCAAGGAAAGGAAAGGACAGAGGAGTTCTTAAATCCTAAATCCAGGAGATTTTGCAAGGTTGTTATACCAGTGGGTTTTAAGGCTAGAAAGCGATTGATTGCTGCAACACAAAATTGGTAGTTAGGACACTTGTTCAAGCTTCAAGGAAAATGTTTTCATTAGAGATCATTTTATTTACATAATATAGATCCTATCTCCCCATTTCCTCCCTGAATTCTCCCTGAGTTCCAAAAGAGCAACGGCTCTGCTTTGCATATTGTTTGCAGAAGGTACAGAGTGAATATTAAATAACATTCAGGCACAAACAGGGGGCATTCAAATTAGAGTAGTTTAAAAACCCCAAGGACAACCATGTAGACCTTCCCTTTTATCATTCCCCTGCCCCCCCAAAAAACCTAAAAATAAAATCAAAACTTATATTTTGAAGCTAACCTTTTAGCAATATCCGTTTGTGTATGTTACCATTCTCACTACATTCTTTGATTTTTCACAAAGTATGAAGCTGGAGAGAATCGTGTAAGGAAGAATTTTCCCAATGCATTGGACAACCATCTTTTGAGAGGAATTGTGTACGATAAACCAATTGACCCCCAACGTAGGATTTCTTTGACCTACAAAGTCTTGACATTGTACCCATATATTTTATAACAAAAACATTGCCCAGATATATACTGTAGAGAAACAAGGTTTATGTACTACATTTCATGACTGAGGTTGTTGTTTGCTCTTGTGGGTGCCTGAAACTGTTGTGAATGTGGATGCTTAATCTTCAGTCCTCTCTGGATATTGAATTTATACTGATATGCTGAATTATAGCCTCTCCTCCTATTTTAACCTAGGCCAAAAAGGAATGCTCTAAAAATGAGTAAATCAATCATTGGATTTTTCAGTTTGAAAGGTATGGCAGAAATTAATTAGTCCAATTCTTTAATATGATGAATAGGAAAACTTAGTACCAAAAGGGCTGTGTATCTGACTTAAGACTTTGCAGCACCTCAGTTACAGAGTTTAACAAGTATATCTTTCTTTCTTTTCTTCCTTTCTTCCTTTTTTTTTTTTTTTTTTTTTTTTTTTTTTTTTTTTTTTTTTTTTTTTTTTTTTTTTTGTGGTACTGAGGGTTGAACCCAGGGCCTCACACTTGCATGCTTTGCAAGTGCTGTAGCACTGAGCTGCACCCCCAGCCCCCCCCTTTTTTTTTTAGCTTTTTGAGACAGGGTCTCACTAAGTTACGCAGACTGCCTCAGGTCTGGAACTTGGAATCCTCCTGCCTCTGCCTCCTGAGTCACTGGGATTACAGGCATGTGTCACTGTGCCTGGCAACAAGTATATCTTTTTTATGAAGCACATTAAGGCAGTTATGAAAGGAAAACAAGATCCATCTTTTGGAAAACACCACAGTCTGTATGTATTGGAATTGTGGTCACATACTTTTTAAACTATATTGACCTAAGGTTTAGGTTTAGGGTTAGTCCCTGATTACTCCTGGAAAAACCTTGCTGGAGGCTTTTATGATAATACACAGCTTTGTCTTCTGGACTTTTTTTTTTTTGGTGGTGTGGAGCACGCGCCTCCCGGTCCGGCCGGGAGGTTCGGTTGGACTGCGCCACCGCGCACACAAATACTAAACACAATTCACCCTCAGGTGAGGGGCACAGACTCCTGGGGCCCTTGGGACCCCGGCGGAGACAGGAGAAAGGAAAAGCCTCAGGCGCTTTTGCCTTCCAGGGGCAAACACCTGTGTTGGTCGTCTCAGTGGTCACGAGGAGACAGCTGTTGCTTCCTCGGTGGTCAGACGGAGAGCAGGTTCCTTTCCTTGTTGAGGATTGCGATAGGAGAGCATTCTCTCCTCACCAAAGGTCCGGGGAAGAGCAGCGGGAGAGGTGCTTCCTCATCGGTGGTCTGGGCAGGAACTGGCGAGAAGGCGCAGAAAGGGTGCCAAAAAAAGGCCTAAAAAGGCAGTGCCAAAAGGCCTAAAAGGCCCTAAAAAGCTGTGCCAAAAGGATCGAGCTGCCACAGCGCAGCTCTTTATGTAGCTCACCCATGGAATGGCCTGAGCCAGTCAGCTTTCAGTCCAGTTGTCCAATCAGGAAGGGTTTTGTACAAATGTGCAACCAAGTTACTTTCATTGTCCCTAGATTTCTAACTTACAAACCAGATATTCAAACGCCATTTTCCCAGTTTGGGAGTTTTTGCCAATTTCCTCCCAATTTTTCCCTACAGGTGGTGCTTGGGGGTTGAACCCAGGGCCTTACACATACTTTGCAAGCTCTCTACTATTGAGCTGCACCTCCAGTCCCTTCTTAATTTTTTCTTTTTGCTTCTGAGACAGGGTCTCAGTTACATAGGCTGCCTCTGCCTTTGAACTCGGGATGCTCTTGCCTCTACCTCCCAAGTCACTGGGATGAGTGGTGTGAGCCACCACAGCTGGCTGTTTCTTGCACTGAAGAGAAATTTTGAGGCGTCTTTTTTTCCCCACATATTTGTGGGGTGTGCTAGGTGGTATGAGGATATGGGACAGGAGGCAAACCAGTGTAACCATCACCACCTCCTTCCCAAGCAGTCATGGAGCATCATGAGAAGTAACAAGGCGAGTCCATTACACAACACAAGTTAGAAATATTTCCCCGCCTTTGATATCAGAAAGTACCAGAGGGAGTTAGGAAGAGGAAGGAGGAAGATTTAATCGGGGGAAATTAAAGACAACTTCCTTAGAAGATATGCTTTTTGGCTGGCATTGAATAACCATGGAGGTTTGACACCTGTTGGACACCCCACCCTGGGGACTGGGGTGGGGTGGGGTGGAGGAAAACAAGGGGCAAAGGCACAAAAGCAGGGAAGACCGATAGATTCCACATTTGGGGACCAGCAAACTTAGTGACATGCTGAATGCAGTAGAGACAGGAAGAGAGAGATGGGACTAGAATGTGGACCACACAAATGAAAAATGAATTTGATATGTTATTTTTCACCGTAAAACATTTATTTTTTATGGTGCTGGGGGGGCGGTTGCTGAACCCCGGGCCTCCCTCCTGCTTTCTTGCAAGCACACTACCTACCACTGGGTTGCACCCTCAGTCTGTTTTTCATTTTTTATCTTGAGACAGGTCTTGCTAAGTTTTTTATGCTGCTTCTGGCTTTGAACTTGTGATTTTCCTGCCTCTGCCTCCTGAGTAGTTGAGTTACAGGCCTGCACCACCATGCCCGGCCATCATATTACATTTGAACTATCCCCAGAAGGCAACGTGAGTTGAATAGATATAAATCCTTTCCTTCTATAGGTTCCGCAGGAATTGAATAATCCACCAAGTTGAAATGTCCTCTGTCTATCCGTAGATTGAGTGTAGGAGAAGGCTGCAGTATCAAACAGCATTACTGGGCCCACGCAGTGGCGTGTGCCTGTAATCCCAGCAGCTCAGGAGGCAGAGGCAGGAGGATCACAAGTTCGAGACCAGAGGCAGTCTGCATAACTTAGTGAGACTGTGTCTCAAAGAGTAAAAAAATGGGTTGAGGGTGCAGCTCAGTGGTCCAGCACTTGGAGAGCATGCAAGCAGGAGGCCCTGGGTTCAACCTCCAGTACCAACAAAACAACAACAAAAAAAACAAAACAGGGTTATTGCGCAGCAGAATGCAGTTCAATCAAGCCGTTACGGTAGCTGGTGTATATTAGGATGTGGTGCGGGGATCCCCACTTCATCAGCTTTTCAAACCCCTAATCAGAGATGCGGAACAGGAGAGGAGATAAGCGAATTCCAATGCTTGTGCATTTCTCCACCATCAGTTCATTCATTATTCATTGACCAAAATTTAGTAAGCACTTTTCAGTGAGCCAAGCAATGTGCTAAGAACTGGAAGGCAATGCTTTCTGAAAAACAGAAAAAATGAAAACCCAAGGTATAGTTCTTGCTGTTGTGGAGCTTAAGAGTCTAGAGTGGAAGGCAGACTGTTTGGAAAGTCATACACGTCAATTTCTCAACTGTCTCCATGCCATGTGTAAGGGAAAGGGCAAGCCCGTGTGCTGGGCGTAGCAGCCCACGTGACCCAGGCAGCTCTGGGAGAGTTTCTAGGTTGAGACCTGGAGGAGAAGGAGGAATTAACAAGGACAAGAGGAGTGGAAAGAATTGTTCAGGCAGAGAAAAGAGCAAAAGCAGAGACTGAGGCAAGAAAGCATGGGCCATTTGGAGAACTAAAGGAACTTCTATCGGACAAAAGTGTCAAGCTGGAGGGAACGTGGAAGCGGGGGTGAGTGAGGGAGGTGAGGTGAACTGCAGAAGGGTAGAGGTCGGGCCAGGACACTCTTTGTAAGCCATAACAAGAAATTTGGGCCAAAGTCATTTTCTTTTTTCCCTCTTATTTTCCTTTGTTTTGTTTCTTTGGACGGTAATTCTAGGGGCTTAGGTTCAAAGTTAGAAGTAGGTACATGACTAGTTTCAAGGAAAAGCTGTGATGGGTATCGTAATTGCTTTGAGTAGTGTGGTCTCATTTAGCAGCCACTAGCCACACATGACTTTGGAGCACCTGGTATGTGGCTAGTCCAAAGTAAATCTTGTTGTGTTGTGAGTGGTAAATGCAAGGTGAATTTCCAAGCCCAAGTGTAGCAAAACAAACAAAAAACCAAAAACATAAATAGCTCAACAATTTTGTGCCAGGCACAGTGGCTCATGCCTGTAATCTCAGCAGCTCGGGAGGCAGAGGCAGGAGGATCGCAAGTTTGAGACCAGAGGCAGTCTGCGTAACTTAGCGAGACCCTGTCTCAAAAAGTAAAAAAAAAAAAAAAAAAAGGCTAGGGGCGCAGCTCAGTGGTCTAGCACTTGCAAAGCGTGCAGGCATGAGGCTCAGGGTTCAACCCCTAGTACCACAAAAAAAAAAAAAAAAAAAGTTCAACAATTTTTATGTTGAGCCTATGTTGAAATAATACTATATGGGATATGTTGGGTTAGATAAAATACATCACTAAAGTCAATTTTACCTGGTTCATTTTACTTTCTTCCGTGGGGATGTTAGAAAATTCAAAATGACGTATATGGCTTACAATCTATTTCTTTTGGACAGTGCTGGTCCAGCAATCTCTGATGCTGTCTTTGAGAGTGAGGCAGACAGGCCTGTGTGGCGAGGGACTTCACTGAACCGCCTTCCACAGCCAAACCAAATTTGCTATTAAGACAAAGATGTCACTGTCATCAAATCAACATCAGTAACTTAGGGGCCAGCCAGGCTGGTAGTTGCTAGCTTTGCCTGATCAATGTAAAAGGCATTTCCTAATAAACACTGGCAACTGGTTTGACCACAGGCTTGAGTTTAGTTAAGAGTAATAATGTAACAATTGTCTAGCAGCGTCCTTATATTTGAACAACTCATGGGAAAATTATGTGTAATTCAAATATGGACTTTATTGTCAAAGGGCCTTTCTTTGGCAATAATTTATTATAAGTAAAATTAATATAATTAGTAGTAAATAGTTGCTTCAAAATTTTATAATTCAGACTTCAGAAAAACTCTTTTTAGACTTCTCAATAAATCTAAATTATAGAGATTTGAGTTTATTTCCTGTGGCTTCATCCTTTGGCCTTTCCTATTTATAAAGCCGAGCACTATTGTTACAAAGATAAAGCCAAGGAAATGGCAAAATGTTGCCCAATTAAGGCCTGGTAGGCAAAACAAATCTGAAAATACCCTGACACAATTTAGGTTTAAGAAATGGACACATTGGCTCCCATGCATGTGTGAGGGATCAGATTTCTGGAATAGGGTAACACTAATTCTTATTACCATTGTCCTTTTTATTATGGGTAATTTCTTTTAGTTGTAACAGCAACACATTTCATAAAACAGGCAGATGCACATGACAATTGGAACAGTCACTCCAGGGTAATGGCAAATGTAAACCCAACCCTCTCCCCCATTTAGTCAATGGTTCCATGGACTGATCCAAGTAGAGGAAGCTAAGGAGACTGTGTTAGTTGTCAGTTTGTGCATCCTTGTGACCAAATACCTGCCAGAACAACTTGAAGAAGGAAAGACCAAGTTTTGGCTCATGGTTTCAGAAGGTAAGTCCATCATGGTGGAGCAATGGCAGGAGCATGTGATGGAAGCTGTTCACATCATGGGGGATCAGGAAGAGGAGAGAGAGAGGAGCTGGGTAAAACCCTCAAAGGCCCACTCCCAATGACCTACTTCTGCCAGATAGGGCCCACCTCCTAAAGATCCACAGCTTCCCATAACAGTGCCACCTGATGGGGACCAAACACTCAAATGTGGGCCCTGGGGGCCATTCTATATTCAAACCATAACAGAAATGCTCTCCAAGAGTATCCACAGTTTGTAGGCTAACAGCCCATAGAACATTAGATTTCATGCATTTTTTAAAAGACTCAATAGTCACACTTAGGAAAAAAAAAACCAGCAGCTGTATTTCCCACTTTTTTTTTTTTTGGTCAAAATCTAACAGAAAACTCATGATTGAGTATACCAAGATAGGATCCCAGCTCTCCTCGTCTTTTGTACTTCTGTGGGAGACCACTGTCATTATTTACTCTAAACCTGAACAAGACCTCCCTCTGGCTCCTTCTCAAGACTGAACATCTTTAATTGAATCATCATTGTTTTATCTAAGCACAGAAAATAAAACCAGAGTATTTCCTAAACTACCATCATACGGAAGCTACAGGAAATTGATTACAGAGAGGGTTTAGAAGTTACTATATTAACTTTCTAATAAGAATGCCTGATTGTATTAGCATTTCAGTATAGTAAATGATTTCCTTTGTTGAGTACAATTCTAGTGCATAGAATAGGGTTTGTGATGGCCTATTCACTTATAAAATAAGACATGTAGTAATGTAATAGTCCTAACATTTAAACCTCAGATGTATTTCCATGCACAAGTGGTTAAGAACTCAAAAACAAGTAATTATCAATAGCATATGTATGCAATAAGAGAAACATCAGCTGAAAAAAGTTATATTTATGACATTGGCAAGAAGGATACATTAATTGACTGCAGAAAGGAACCGACATAATATTTACACTACATTTTCCAAAGGATACAAAGAAGATTCTTGAAATTGAAATACACTTGGCTTTATTTTGTGAGGGAAAGCACAGAGGAGGGCTAATCAGAAAAGAACTGAGGTTTATCTAGAGCCTTCTGATTTCATTTTAGACACAGAACAGGATCAGTAACTAGTCTCCTAACTAATGCACAGAGTAACATTGTTGGGTCTGTTAAGAGAGCTGTGGTTTTCAATGTGATGGACAGTTACTGAAAAGCTTTTGAGTTGGAACGTTCTGTAAGATTATGTAAGCATAATTTCACTTTTCATCATATGAATGGTTGGTCCTATTGAGTTTTCTTTATAGAATTAATTCCTTTCTCTTCCTGACTCTGCCTAGTAAAGTTTCACTTACATTTTAAGGCTTGATTCAAACTTGTAGCTTCTAAGAAATCCCAGATTTGACTTGCAACCCAGGCTTTACCTAAGGATGTCTTTCCATAAATGCCACAATGCTTTCCACCCCTCCCACTGTTTTTGCATTACATTTAGGCACTGGACCCTCATTAGGGTCCTAACAATTAGGGTCTGTGTCTTATTTAATCTTCTGCCTCCACCCTTTCCTTTATCCTGATCCCAAAGTGTCAAGCAGGGGACTTAAAAGTAGAAAATGTTCAGCAAATATTTGTTGAGAGAATCAGTGAAATGATTGCAAAGCCTGCTGTGGGAAGAGTAACATGTCAGTGACCTAGCTTGAGATGAGATTACATCTGTGAGTCAAGTGTAATGAGTCCCTAACATGGCAACTACCGATCTTGAATGATCCCACTTGGGGACTGTCCATTTGATTCTCTGACATTCCTTGCCCAAACCATGGGCTTCCTACACAGAAATCCTAAATAGGTTAGGAAAAAAAAATGTGGGAAAATTATGATAGTTTTGAGAATTCTGATATAGTTCCTGAAGCAATTGCCATCCAAAACATTGAGAATTCTTGTTATTTCACAGCCAGACAACTATTAAGATTATTAATAAGAAATGCTATTTTAATGTACAAAATTTAAGAGAAGAAGAAAGAATACCGTAGATTTCATAATCTGAAACTTACTTTCCAGGTACTTTGTTTTGTATCTAATGATAAACGAAGAAGTCAAATACTTAGCAAATTCTATCTAAAACAATTTGTTTGCTGTATCTAGCTACCAGCCAAAATTGCTTAAGAAATCTTCAAATTATCTTGATGATTTTCTCAATTTTACACTAATTACCATAATGAGAAACCTAATGACCTGATTGGTCCTGAAGGATAAATTGCTTAACATATCAATTTCTGGTGGAAGAATGTAGCATATACCATGACTTTAGGAAATATATGGCTATCAGCCCAGGTTACAAAGCTTAGAAATTGTGACAGAAGAGAGGCATCATCTTGTGATTACAAGGTCTTTCTGGCCATATTTTACATTTAACCCCTGTCTTGAATAAAATATCAGATTTCCTTAATGATTCCACCAACCTATCTGTCCTATGTGTCTTGTTTTCCTCTGCTGGGTTCCCTGAGGGGTTATTCAGCTTGGCGTCTGTCTCTGTTGTCCACTTCCCCAAATTTCCTGTGCTTCTCTGAGTATAAACCTTGTCTAAATCAGGCTAGCTAAAATGATACAATTGTGTTCTCTTAGCTGGATAATGGTCCTTATTCCCCAGTGGAAAAGGGAAGATGCAACCTTTGGGGATGGGGCTCTCCAAAGTCCCAGAATGAAGCCTGCAGTCATGGCCAGTCCCAGGCCTGATTTCTAGAAGAGAGCTGAGTAATCCACCTCCTCCAGGGTAGCCTCCTAGGTGTCCGATGTCTTGAGTCACAGCACCCTCCAGGACCAAGGACTCAGGTACACCCATATGCAGTTTTGGAATGTATATCAGATCATATTTCTTGCCTTTTAGTCTGCTGTCTGAGTTGGTGTCATTACTATTTTCACTAGAAAATTCTAGTCCACAATTATGGTGGGCAGCAGCTTGCTTAGAAAGGAATTAATATTTTTCTTGTGCTCCAGTTTGTTAAAGGAGGAGAAATATCTAAGAGGATCGAGTTTTCTTTTATCACTGTTGGCTAGAGCCCAATGTTAGGAAGGCCACCTTTGCGGGGTCTCATCCCAGATGGACTGATTAGTAGGCTTATCTCTATTTCTACTTTTTCAAGTGTTTCTTGGCCTTGTCTTCTCAGTCACAGTATATGAAAATAATATTTTGTGCTTCCTGAGGCTGCTGGGAGGATTAAATGAGTTAATACTCTTATAACTCCTCCTGAAACGGTCATGTGGCAAGCGCCAAGTAAACGGTAGTTATGGTTCTATTCTTGTTATTCACATTTCTTTTGAAAAATTTTTTGTTGTTTGGTTTTACTTTACAAATGAACTCCTTAAAAAAGCATTAAGAAAGTGCCACCATACAATTTCGAAAGTCTAACAAATAAATATCTAAAATTGTTAAATGAGAAGGTTGCTGTCCATTTTACACAGTTTGCTTGTGTTTTATGTTAACTGTCAAAGTACACTTTGACTTTTTATTTTAGCACTTTTGGTAGTTTTCTTTTTTTATTAGTAATTTATAATGTACAACTTAATGGGTTTCATTATGACATTTTCCATGCATGCATTTCATTGTACATTGCTCATGCTAATATTCCCCCTTACCCTCTCATGACCCTCTACCCCATCTCCTTCCTCTCTACCAGTGCTCTCCTTTCTATTTGTATGTCTTTTTTGTGAGTATATCTATCTATATATGTACAGCCCAATTTTGCCATAAGGGCAACATTCCTCTCATTACCCTTTCTTCTTGCCACTCCCCCTTCAGTGCATTATCTTTCCTTATTTAAATCCTGTCTGCTTACATGATCCATATGTTTTAATAATGAATATATATTGAAATCTAACATTCACATATGAGAGAAAATATGTGATGTTTAATTTTCTGGATCTGGCTTAATTCACTTAAAATGATGGTCTGTAGTTCCATCCATTTTCCAGCGAATGCTATAATTTTCTCTTTCTTTATGGCTGAATAAAACTCCATGGTGTATATATACTACAATTTCCTTATCCACTCCTTTGTTGATGTATGCATTCATATTTCAACAAATAACTACTTAGTCCTTCCTGTGCACCAGGCTGTGTTCACAGTGGACTGATGGGTAATTATTGTGCTAAGTATTATAAAGATGCTGGGGCTATTTGAGATCAAGTCTGTTTCTAAAAATGTATGGACTACTCTTCCGGAGAAGTGGCAGTCAAACAGAGGTAGGGGAGATAAATAGGACATAGCTAGGTGAAGGGGAAAGAAGATAAAAGTGCTTTTCAGGAAGAGGGCACAGTGAGTGCAAAGGCCATAAGGTGGAAGGAAACTTGGTCCCTAGAGGACTCAAAGGACAGCCAAGAGGACAGGGACCATGGCACAAAGGAGAGAGAGAAACAGGGCCCTAGACTAGGGTGGGAATCCACCCTGGTTTGCTCAGACCAAGGAGTTTCCTGGAAGTGAGATCTGCAGAGCTAAAACCTGTACAGTCCCACACAAAGATGCCAGGTCACCCTGCCTGACTTCGCACCATCCCTGGCTAAGCATCACTGAGATGGATGGCCTGGGGTCCAAATGAGAAAACAAATTCATCTCTGCTCTCAGGAAGAGACAATTCAAAGGTCAAGAAGCACTAGCAGTGGTCATTAGCATGGATTTTGAGAGAGAGCACACATACACTGAAAAGACCTCACAATTAGTTTGAAACTGAAAACCATTTCCCTATCAACTCATTCAGGCTGGGATTTAGCTCAGTGGGTAGAGCTCTGCGCTGCAGTCTCTGAGGTCCCAAGTTTAATTCCCAGCACCACAAAAATGGGAAATGGGCCTGGCAATCCACTCCCAAGGCAATCCCGAAACAGTCAGCCATTGAAAACCCTATGAGGGTCGCTATGAGTCGGATACCGACTCGAAGGCATCTAACAACAACAACAACAACAATCAACTCATTCAAGACCAATCAATGGACCTTGCCTCTATCTGGATTTAAGATTAACTGTGTGAAAGATGCCCACTTCAGTGGATAATTGCCCAACCTTTCCTATAAGTGTATTCCATATATTATTAAGGTGGAAATCAAGAGAAGGAATTTCTTAGCCAAATAATGCTGATAGGTGTTTTGTTTGTTTGTTTGTTTGTTTGTTTTTTCTGTTCTTGGAGGTTGAACCCAGAGCCTTGCACATACTTTGATACTTCGCAACTGCTCTACCACTGGGCTGCACTCTCAGCCCATTTTTTATATTTTATTTTGAACTAGGGCCTCACTAAGTTATGCAGGCTGCTTCTGGCCTTGAACTTGTGATCCTCCTGCCCCAGCGTCCTAAGTCCCTGTTATTATAGGGGTGTGCCACTTGCCTGGCTTAGACTTGATTGTAATTTCTTTAAGGCATTGGTTTCCTAGCATTTCTCATGGCCTTACCATGAATGGAATTTAACTCTTCCCTGCTATGGTGGTTAATTTTGTATGTTAACTTGCCTGGACCATGACGTACCCATATATTTGTTCAAATATTACTCTGCGTGTGCCCACGAGTGCATTCGGGATGAAATTAACACCTAAAATGGTGGACTCAGTAAAGCAGATTGCCTTCTCTGATGTGAACAGACTTCATCCAAACAATTGAAGACCTGCAAACAATTGAAGACCTGAATAGAATGTAAAGGCTGCTCCTTCTTCACATGAGGGGGGACTCTTCCTGCTTGATTCAAGCTGAGGCATTGATTTCTCCTGCCTTTGACCTCAAAATGAAGCACTGGTTCTTCTGCTCTCAAGCCTGCTTCCCTTCTGGAACTACATTGGCTCTCCTGGGTTCCTAGGTCTTTGAACTCAGACTAAGACTACAGCATTGGCTCTCGTGTATCTCCACCTTGCCAATTATGGATTGTGGGATTTGTTAGTCTCCATAATTTCATGAGCCAATTCCTTCTAAGAAATCTATTCCTACTTGTACACACACACACACACACACACACACACACACACACGCACTCACGCACACACCCCCCCCTAGTGATCCTGTTTGTCTCAAGAACCCTAATACATTAGTAGTTAAAACTTGGTTTCCTGATATATAGACATGAGTAACTTAAGGATATATAATTAAATATTTAAATGGATTATTAGTAAAAACACAGATGTGAAAGATCCAAAACCACATTCTTTGAGATTCCATCTCAAATTTTAAAAATTGGATATATGAATTTGTTTTGGCTAAAGTTAAGTTCGCCTGCCACCATACCACTGTGGCATTTGATCCCATCAGGTCTCAGAAGCTAAGCAGGGTCGGGCGTGGTTAGTACTTCGATGGGAGACTAACTGGGAACACCAGATGCTGTAGCTTTGGGAGAAGGACCTGGCAACCCACTCCCCCAAACAATCTGCCATTAAAAGCCCTATGAATAGCAGAGAAG
Source organism: Pedetes capensis (assembly GCA_007922755.1). NCBI lineage: Eukaryota > Metazoa > Chordata > Mammalia > Rodentia > Pedetidae > Pedetes > Pedetes capensis. The sequence goes on from VMDO01013567.1 coordinate 56,038, forward strand.
CACTGACAATAGGGTTTCACCTGTTGTACATAGGGTCACTATGAGTTGGACACCGACTGAATGGCACCTAACAACAATAACAACAAAGTTAAGGTCATTCCCCACAGGCCTGGCTTTTCCTCTGTTTTCCTCAGTGTGGCAGCCTGCTAAGGGAAGGCATGCTGTTGCTAACAGGATTGAGAGAAACTGACTGAAGTAACAAGGTGTATGGAATTTGAAGACTCACAATCTTGTCCCTGGATATACGATAATGGAAGGGTCACTACTAACTGGGATTATTCCTCTTTTTTTAGGCTTGTTTTCAACCTTTCTTCCTGGTGGATTGGGTTTCAGGGGAGCCTTGCCCAGGGCTGCAGGCTGGAAGAGGCCTAAGAGGTTCCCTGGGCATCTGGCCCTGGAGACTGAGAAGACAACAGAGGCCTGAGAGGGGAGACTGAGGGCTGGTGCAGATAGTGAGCTGTGGAGGGGCAGATAGAACCCAGGGCCTGAGCCTCTCTCTCCAGCATTATCCTTCCACATTAAACTTGGGGGACACATACCTCTCCTCAAACATTGTTGATTTCTTTTAAGAAGAAGCATAGATAACCAAAAACACATATAATGCACACTTTTCTAAGAATTAAAAAAATGAATATATGATAGTTTTCTAGGTAAAGGGAAAAAGAATTTAAGATGATATAAATGTTACCATAATAAATAAGAAAATAAAATTCTCTTTTTTAAAAATACCAGTATTAGCTCCCATATCTCCCTAATTATTGTTGTTAGGTGCTGAGCAGTCTGTGCCTGACTCATAGTGACCCTATGTACAGCGAAGGAAACACTATTGTCATGCTTCTCTGCTATTCATGGCAGATTGTTTCTTGGGAATGGGTTGCTGGGTCCTTCTACATCTCCCTAATAGTAGCCTTTATTATGTATTCTTTAGCATTACTGAGATATAACTTACATATAATAAAATTCACCCATTTTAAGTGTACAATGAGTTCTGATAAATATACCTGTGTAACTATCGTCTCTGTCATAATGTAAAACATTTCCATCACCCTGTAAAGTTCCCTTGGGCACCTTTCAGTCAAATTTCCCAATCCTGTGCTTTAGCCTCTGGAAACCACTGTTACTCTTTCTGTCACTATAGTTTTGCCTTTTCTGAAGTTTCAAATACATAAAATAACATAAAGTTTTTATGTCTGGATTTTTTCACTTAGCATCATACTTTTGACTCTAGCTCATTCCTTTTCAGTGATGTGTAGTACACCATGGTACAAGTCACCCACAATTTACCCAGCCGATACCCTGACAAACAGTGTTGTCATGACCATACACGCACACGTCTCCTTGTGCTCCATGCAGGCTTTTTTTTTTAATTGTACATTTTTAATGTACACCTTAATGTGATTCATTCTGACATGATTTTCATTGTGGCATTTACATATACGCATTTTGATGTACATTATTCATATAGGTTCCCCCTTACCCTCTTGTATGCCTCCCCCCCACCCTCCCCATCTAAGTCTTCTCTATCATTTACTTGGTGATATTTTTCTATATGTACTTGAGTCCCAGTTCTGTTTAATATAGAAATTTTTCCTGAAGCGAATGTTGTTATTATCTTGTCAGAACAATTGCATGCATTTTCTAGACCATTTATATTGACACC
>VMDO01013568.1:0-57704 GCA_007922755.1 Pedetes capensis
CATTATTGACTGGTAGATACTGTTAATAAGGAATGTTGTTTTACAATAGGTTTATCAGTTATACAAAATAATATTTAAAATTGGTATAGTTAGTATAGTTGTCTTGGCAATATTATTTGGGGAGTGAAATAAATTAGTCATTTAATTTTTCTATCTCATCTTTTAAAAGATCCTGATGATGTGATATAGTTTTTAAATGTGCTCATTGATAAAATGTTCTAAAAGGTGAATGACTTATTTTATTTATTTTAAAGTATTCTATGGCATCTCCACATTTTGTCTGATTGCCTTAGTAAGGGCCTCAATAACTGATCCAGGAAGACTCCCTGAAAATCCTAAGATCCCACATGGAGGTATGATACTCTTTGGATTTATCAGTTTTGCTGATGTTAGAATTATTATTTTTATTAATGTATTTCATTGCCATTTGACACAACTTTTAAGTCTTTGCTTACGTGTTTCTTTCCAGACTTCTCTATTTAGAATTGCATACCGTTTTCCTCATATATCTGTCATTCCCTAGCTGTCCTTTTCACTTATGTTTGTTTCCCTTATCCATTCCAGATCTTTACACACTCTATTGGGGTGTAATTTTTTTGTTTTCTTTTGTTGTTGTTTATTCAGTATTGTATCTCTAGTTTCCAGAAGAGTCTCTATCACTTAGATGCATAAATATTTGAAATATAATTATCAGAGAAATTCTATTTTTATTTAAGAAAGAAATTTTCTTGTTGGTGCCATTTACGTCATGATGTTGTAAATATTAATATTGCTTAGAGTAAATGTTTATAGTATTATGGACAGTATTGCCTGTCTTTCTCTAAGTTCTAACAATTCAATGAAAAATTTGGAAACCTTATATTTTAGTGTCACTTGAAAGTAATTTTTGATTATTACATTGCAAAGTAACCATTCAAGCCACAGAAATGAATGAAACATATTGCTTGTTTTATTATATACTGGATATATTATAAATTCATCCACTTTCCTGAGTCTTACTTTCTGATTATTTGCTATATAAGCTTTCAGAGAAACTCTGTACTTTGTTCTAGTAAGAAATTTATGTGTTTGTCATACATTGTGGAACCACAGTACTTTTAGTATCAGTGACTTCCAACTTGCTGTACATTAGAATTACCTGAGGGACTTTAAAAAAATCTCAATTTCTAACTCATACTCCATATTAATTATAGTCACCAGTATCAGTATTCTAAAAGATCCTAAGTGATTTCAATGTGTTGCAATGCTTGGGAACGAATGCAGTAATTCCTTACTAAATGAGATTCAATGAGAAGTCACTTATGTTGTTGTTAGGTGCTGTGGAGTCTGTTTTCAATGGCTGATTATTTTTTGATGGGGGGAGTGGGTTGCCAGCTCCTTCTCCCAAACCTATAGTACCTGGTGTTCCAACGCAGTGTCCCATCCAAATACTAACCGGGCCCAACCTTGCTTAGCTTCCGAGATCTGACAGGATCAGACACCTGCAGGCTCTGGTACTTATTGAGCCTCTCTTAAGTCCTAATTGCTGTTTTGTTTGAGACCCATCATTACAAGCCTTACTTGGCTTTGCAAATTTAGAGTTTAAATGGAAATATTACCCTGATGTTAATGTAGCTGTAGGGACCTCTGAACACTGGATCAAGTATTTAGTTTTCATTAACTTGTAGCAACAATAGCACTGTTATTCAGCAATTACTGTGCATGTGTTTTTTTGGCAGAGACAGAGCAGGTGGCACTCTGCAATCTGTATAGAATCCCACCTCTTCCCAACTGACGTAGTCAAAAGCTGTCTTAACATATTGCATACCTGGGTTATCTCCTTGAGCACTAAAGTCCAGTAATCCCAGAAAGAAGGAGGACTTTTCTAACTCTAGACCCATTTCTGATGGACTCTTTTTTGTATGTAGGGGTCCAACACTCAAATACCTATAGGCCCCAGACTTTGCCAAGTCAGTGAAAGGGGGATATCTAAAGGAGCAGCTATGATTCAATTATTGTGAAATTTTCATGCTATTATATCATTAGATCTTAAAATATTTTGAAGGAAAACAGGTACAGCTTTTTGTGACTAAAATGAAATACCGAAAACAGGCTAACTTTATAAAGAAAATATTTATTTAGCTCACAATATTGATTGCTAAGAGTCCAAGTGAGATGGTGCAGCCTGGGGTGAGGCTTTAGGCCAATTTCCAGTAGAATCCTCATTTCCATCTAACACCAATTCCATAGGCTCATCTTCTGAGCTCTCACGAGAACTGCTCTATTTATAACATTCTAGGCTTTTTCTAGTCTGTCCCTTTAAACTCTTATAAAATATCCTAGAAATCCAGCTCCAGTGATAGCTCCACATTTCCAGAGATAGAGTAACAGTCCTACTTCTGGAATTAAATATTCTGCGTTAATTTTGCATTGTCAAGATGAAGTACCTGATGTAGGCTACTTATGAAGGAAAGAGGTTTATTTAGCTCACAGTCTGGAGGTTTAAAGGGATGGTGCCTACACTGGCTCAGCTCTGGTGAGGACCTTTTTGACTGTGTCACGTCATGGTGGATGTCAATGGTGAGAGTACATGTAGGAGTGAGCAATAACCTTGCCAGACAGGAAACTGGAGGAGGACTGTGTGAAGCCAGATTCAGGCTTTTATAAGAACTGTCTATCAGGAGAACCTGCTCCAAGAAACTAGAATCCTTTCTAAGGGCAGGGCTCCTGAATGTCCTAAAGACCCCTCTTGAGGCTCCATTTCTGAAAGCATCCATTTGCTTCCACATAACCACACTCGCAACCAAGCTTCCAACATGTAGACTTTTAGGGACAACCCACATCCATACTGTAGCAACAGGAAATCCCAATTTTTATGAGATATTTCATCATTAAAAAAAAAAGTCTAGCTGGTTGTTGTTGTTGTTAGGTGCCATCGAGTTGGTATCCAACTCATAGCAACACTGTGTACAACAGGCAAAACACTATTGTCAGTGCTTCTCTTCTGTTCATAGGGTTTTCAATGGTGGATTGATTTTTGGGAGTGGGTTGCCAGGTCCATTTCCCAAGCCTACAGTACCTGGTGTTCCCAGGCGGTCTCCCATCGAAGTACTAACCAGGCCCAACCCTGCTTAGCTTCCGAGATCTGACTGGATCAGATGCCACAGGGCTATGGCTGAAGGTACCTGGGTGGTTGTAGTGGTGCGTAATTGTAAGGTAGGAGGATCTTCAGTTTGAAGCCAGCCTGGACTACCTGTTGAGACCTCCCTACCCTAATTCTGAAAATAAATAAATAAATAAATAAGAATAAATAAAAAGTGGAGGGTCAATCCCTAGCACAGCAAAATAAGTCAATAACTAATTAAAAATTTTAAAAAACATTATAAATGTGTGATCTTGAGATTATAGACTGTAGTAATGTAGAACATCATGGCTTCTTGCTTTCAGCTTATTGTGCTATGGGGGCTTGTGTGTTACTGTGATGCTGAAAGCTATGCCACCAGTGTTTCAGATACCAGCAGGGCTACCTATGGTGGACAGGTTTCAGCTGAACTTCGAGACTAGAAGGCATAGGGAGCAGGACCTGCAGCCCACTCCTGAAACAATTAACCACTGAGACAAGTAACCGTTGAAAACTCTGTGAATAACCGAGAAGCACCCTCAGAGATAGTGCTGGAAAATGAGCCCTTCACACTGGAATGCATTCAAGAAACAACTAGGGAAGTGTTGCCTCCTCAAGGTAGAGTCAACTTAATGACAGAAATGGAGAAAAGCTCCTGAGACTTCCTTTTGCTGATGTGACATGACTCAAAATGAGAAGAAACATAGTGGCTGCAACATTGGGCTCAAACATAAGATCATGTGCATGGCATAGCATTGGGTAGTGTTCTGTTCTTTTGTACGTAGGGTTGCTGTGAGTCCAACCTTACTTGACAACACCCAACAACAAATTCATCTTGTCTCAAATGACATTTACCCTGTTTTTCTTCCCTGAGTCTAAGTATCTTACCTATTGCCTAATTGAAAAAATAAACTTATTTATCGTATGTATGTATGTATGTATGTATGTATGTATGTATGTATGTATTTAATTTGAGATGCTGTCTCACTTTATAGCCCAGGCTGGCCTTGAATTTGCTTTCACTTTCTGAGAGCTAGGATTATAGATGTGCACCACCATACCTGGCTATAATATAATCATGTTGTTGTTGTTGTTAGGTGCCATCAAGTCGCGTCCGACTCATAGCAACACTTTTAAGGTTTTCAATGGCTGATTGTTTCGGGATTGCCTTAGGAATGGATTGCCAGGCCCTTCTCCCATTTTTTGTGGTACTGGGAATTGAATTTAGGACCTCAGAGACTGCAGAGCAGTGCACTACCAACTGAGCTAAATCCCAGCCCATAATATAATATAATCATGTTGTTGTTGTTGTTGTTAGGTGCCGTCGAGTTGGTATCCGACTCATAGCGACCCCCATAGGGTTTTCAATGGCTGACTGTTCCAGGATTGCCTTGGGAGTGGATTGCCAGGCCCTGCTCCCATTTTTGCGGTGCTGGAAATTGAACTCAGGACCTCAGAGACTGCAGCACAGCGCTCTCTACCCACTGAGCCAAATCCCAGCCCAATATAATCATAGTCATACTTAATGATGGGGATATTTCTAAGAAATGCATTATTAAATAGTTCATTTTTTTTTTGGTAGTGCTGAGGATTGACCCCAGGGCTTTGCACATGCTAAGCAAGTGGTCTACCAGGACCTATATCCCTAGTCCCCCCTATTTATCATATTTTAATGTTTCCAAAACCTTTGAATGTCTCATATCAAGTGATCCTCAAGGTAATTGAGGTAGGATGGCTGGGTAGTCAGGAGTATGAATTGTCTATCTTAGTTTACACAATTGTAATATTATAGAGCTGGTGGCCTTGCCTTCCCCCAGCTTTTGCCATGGATCTATAGGTAGTTTAAAAATTTTAGCTCCTTATTTACTTTGCTATGATTCTAGGAAAAATTGAAGTCATATATTTTTTGTTGCTAGTGATTTGATTCTTCTATAAATATGGTTTTAGCTTAGTAAAAAGGATGCAAAATTTTAACATTGAAAAATAATATAGTATGACTAAAAATTTGAAGCTATAGAATACTGACATTTATTCAGGAATGTTTGAAGATTGAGCAGTTTCATATAACTGAGTTGTTCAGAAAAGGAAACCAATAGATGGCCAGGTACAGTGGCATACACCTGTAATTCCAACGTCGGGAGGTGGAGCCAGGAGGATCACAAGTTCAGGCCAGAAGCAGCCTGTGTAACTTAGCAAGTCCCTGTTCCAAAATAAAAAGGGGCTCAAGGTACAACTCAGTGGTAGAGTACTTGCAAAGCATGCATGAGGCCCTGGGTTTACTCCTAAGGGGGTAGGGGAGAAGAAAACAAATAGATTTTATGATTTTAAGCATTTTTTATTGAATTAGTCTGAAATATTGCACATCTTTCTTGTACTTATTTTTAAGAATAACTTTATCATATTTTATTGTTGTTACGTGCTGTCGAGTGGGTGTCCAACTCATAGCGACCCTAAGTACAGCAGGCGAAACACTATTGTCAGTGCTTCTCTGCTATTCATACGGTTTTCAATAGCTGATTGATTTTTGGAAGCGGGTTGCCGAGTCATTTTCCCAAGCCTACAGCACCTGCTCTTCCCAGGTGGTCTCCCATCCAAGTACTAACCAGGCCTGACCCTGCTTAGCTTCTGAGATCTGATGCAATTAAACACCACAGTGTTATGGCTGCAGGCTTAGCATATATATGACCTGCTAAATATGAAGAGGGGCTGGCATTTTGCTCAGTTGGTAGAGCACTGCTCTGCAGTCTCTGAGGTCCCAAGTTCAATTCTCAGCATTGCAAAATGGGAGAAGGACGTGGCAACCCACTCCCAAGGCAATCTTGAAACAGCCATTGAAAACTCTATGAGGATCACTATGAGTTGGACTCCGACTGGACAGCACCTAACAACAACAACAAATACGAAGAAGTTGAATATAAGGGAATGTTCTATTTTTTCATGAGAAGATCCCTAGAATTTGATTTAAAACTTTTGAGCAAGTTGAGTACAGTGGCACATGCTTGTAAATCCAGCTACACAAGAGGTTGAGGCAGGAGGATCTCAAGTTGAGGCCTGCCAAGACTACATAATGAGTTCTGGCCCACCCTTAGTAATACTGTGTCTCAAAATAAAAATAAAAAGTGGCTGGGGATATTGCTCAGTGGTAGAGCACTAATGAACAAAAAATAAAACCAACAAACAGCAAAACATAAAACTTTTCAGCAAGTAGATGAGATAGTCAAAAGAAATTTCTGTATTCTTCAAATTATTCACATGCATATTTGAAATAACAAATATAAAAAGTACCTTAACTTGGAAATATAATTTTTATCACATTCACATTTTATGAACCACTTTTTGACATAATGTTACAAAGCAAATTCTTCCAAGTATTTTTTTTTTTGAAGTAGCACAGTTTGCTATTATCCCTCAAAAATCTTCCCCAGGCTATAAAGATACATATGCTATTGTTAATGATTAAGGTTATATATTTACTCATGATTTTGCTTTTCCCTTGCTCTTATATTACCTTTTGAATGTGATCCATAAGAGACTTAGTGACGTTTATTATCTACACTGATAACCATTTCTGTCAGGAAGTCTAGATTAAGTTCTAAACCTTGTATTGATTTTGGTAATTTTAAGTAATATTTTCCTCCCCTAAAACATTACTTTGTGATTTTAAAATCTAATAATTGAGAGAGAGAGCCCCATGTGAGTTTTTTTTGTTTCTGCTTTTATTTTTGTTTTTGTTTTGAGACAGGATCTCACTATGTAGCCCAGGCTCACCTTGGACTTTTAATCCTCCTGCCTCAGTCTCATGAGTGCTGGGATTACAGGTATGTACCACCATGTCCGGCTAAACAGAAATCTTTTGAAAGACTCAAGTAGGAGATGGTTCCTTTTTTTCCTATGAGACAAACTGAACCAAATCAAACATTTCTTTATATTCATTCAGGCATTTATAGCATTACTAAAGGTCCAAGTTATACAGTGCCTGCAGCTATACCAGTGTAGCATCCAGTCCTGTCAGATTTCCATAGCTAAGCAGGCTTCGGCCTGATTAGTACTTGGATGGGAGACCACCTAGGAATACCCGGTGCTGTAGGCTTGGGACAAGGACCCGGCAACCTACTCCCAAAAAACAATCAGCCACTAAAACCCTATGAATAGCAGAGTAGCACTGTCAATATGTTTCCCCTGTTGTATATAGAGTCGCTATCAGTCAGACACTGACTCAACAGCACCTGATGACAACAACAGGGTTATACAGTGTGATGCTATTTACTCATATTAAACAGCCTCAGTCATTTATAGAATCTGTCTTTTTCTCAGCTTTTGTTTTATATTTTAATTTTTTTCTTCTTTATAAGTATATCTAGCCATGCTCAGTGGCGCATGCCTGTAATCCCAGTGACTAGCGAGGCTGAGGCAGGAGGATTCTGACTTCAAGGATAGAGGCAGCCTGTACAACTAAGACCTTTTCTCAAAATAGAAAATAAAAAAGGGATTGCAAGTGTAGCTCATTGGTAGAGCACTTGCCTAGTATGTGTAAATCCCTGAATTCAATCCCCTAGTACTGAAAAAAAATATCTGTATTAGCTTTTCATATTTCTGTAACTACCTTAAGTTAGCAATTGGATTCTGTCTTCCATTGGCCAGTATAAAAATGTAAGGTGGTCAGTCATGGGGCATCAGAATATAACTGTCACCAAGATCCTATTTGGATATAAATAATTCCTGAAGAAGGACAGGGAAAGGACTAAGAATGCTATATTAATATGTAAGGTAGGTTAAAGTAGATGGGTTTTTTCCTTGTTACATAAGGCAATGACATTGTTAATAATATTTTAACAACAACCACCTAGATTTTTACAATATGATTGCTTTTTTGTTCTCTGAACAGTAAGGATGTGTTTGTGCTTGTGCAGGTATGTGAAACTGAGTCTTTGTAGGGATTTTCTCATTTTAGATACTTCTGTAGTATCTTCAGTACAGCTGAAGGAATGATTCAAGCTCTTCCTTTAAACAAATTGATGGACCAAAACACAGATCAACAAACTCTTTATTGTAAAGGCCTGATAATAAAATTTTCAGCTTTATGGGGCTCTGTCACAACTCTGCTTTGCCATTGTAAAACAGAAGCAGCCATAGACAGTATGAATGGACATCTAATAAATAAAACTTTGTGGATACTGAAATTTTAGTTTCCTATGATCTTTCATGTTGTAGATTTATTTTTTGAATCATTTAAAGTTGCCAAAATCATTTTTAGTTCATGAGTAGTGCAAAAACAGGTGGTAGGCTGGATTTGCCTGCACACTGTATTTACCAGTCTGTTGTCTCAGCTACAGACTTGTAGGCTTTCTCTGACTGTAGGGCAAATGTTCTCTTTTCTGAAGATACAACACTAGATAAGAAATGAAGAATTTATTCTCTAAAATATTACATGTTGATTTCTCAGAAAATGTCAGAATAAAAATACCATATTTATGTTTTAAAGGATTGACTTAGAAAAATAGTTTTAATGTTGCCTTTTTGTGCAAATTGACTCATTGTGGAGAGTCTTCTTCCTGTCCTATATTCCTTGCAGTGTGCCAATTCCAGGTTTTAATGTTGGGATGTTTGGAAACATTGAGCCAAGTGGGGAAAAGAATAATATGCTTGTGACATCATAATGTGTTACATGTTAAATGAGTTTCCATTTTACTTACAGTTAAATATTAGTTTAACTTTGTTTAAATTAAGCTTTAGTATTTTTGTTCTCATGATGTTTTCATTAAAATAAGAAGTGTAAGTATGAAATGAGTTATTATCTTTTATGATGAAATTGCAACTGTAATTAAAAGATATTTTCTCAGTTTTAATATTATTGGAACTAACAACTAATTTGATATAGGTTTTATCTGTATTTAATGGTGTCTTCAGAGACATCTATAGTAGAGTGTTTTCCTAGCATTTTAATATATATAAAATTCCAGTATGTTGGTTTATTCTCGGCCATTAAACTAAAATAGTAGAATTGAATGTACATTGATTTATTCTTGGGCATTAAATCAAAATGGTGAATATGGGAATTAGGGTAATTTTACCAAGCATATGCTTTTTTTATTTAAACACAGTTCTTGGGGATTGAACAGGCTTGCACATGTTAGGCAAGTGCTCCACTGCTAAGCTGCACTCTTAGCCCCTTTTTTATTTTGCGACACAGTCTCACTAAGTTGTGCAGGTTGCCTCTGGCTTGAACTCACAATCCTCCTGCCTCAGCCCCCCAAGTTGCTGGGATTACAGCCATGTGCCATGTCACCTGGCCCAAGCGTGTACTTTAAATGAGGTTATGAGGGTAAACATAAATACTGAAAAATTTAAGATTTCATTAAAGTAAAATTCCATTTCAATAAATAGTAGAAAGATACATTTTCTATAATAAAGCATTTGTTTTAGAGGATGACTTTTCCATAGTTTTTGTGAATCTGGTTAGAACAATCTATAATGAAAACAAATGTCTTTTTTATTTTACTCATGTAAGCCTCATGTTTTTAGTATAGGACTTCATTGTGTACACTTATACTACAACCCAGAGGGAATTACTACTTGATGGTAGGATAGAGCTTTATAAAGAATCCCCTTATTGCCAGGCATTATGATGCATGCCTGTAATCCTAGCACTAGGGAGTCTGAGGCAGGAGGATCAAGAGTTCAAGGCTGAGCCAGGTGCAGTGGCTCACACATATAATCCCAGCAGCTCAGGGTGGAGGCAGGAGGATTGTAAATTCAAGGCCAGGCAGCCTGGTTAATTTAGCAAGACCCTGTCTCAAGATAAAAAGTGAAAAATGAACTGGGGATGCATCTCAGTGGTAAAATGCTTGCAAAGTATTCCACAAACAAACAAACAAACAAAAAGACCAAAATCTTAGGACCTAGCAGCATCAAACCCCTAGTACTAAAAACAAACAACAAATTACTTGTACTAAATGGTAATCTTTTTCTAGCCTTTTTTACTTCTAGAAACTATTCTGACACCCTATAGATCCATCTGACCACCTTCTCCACCCCATTTGTAAGCACATTCCCAGATTAATTCATTGATATTAAATAAAATCATTTACAGAAAGGATGTGTGTGGGAGTCTGCCACCTCTGTTTTCCTAATGACTGTATAGAAATGATTTCAACTTTGTAATCTCCTGAAATCAAGACTCACTGTTATTTCTTCTTTATTGGTTTTAGATAAAATTTCTATGAATTTATATCTCTAAATAAAGTTATTTTAATATAATTAGGTTGGACTTTAGGATTTTGTCATTAGGTATTACTTATATTCTATCAATATGCCCCAAACTCAAAAACACTGTTGTCTGTCCCATACTTTGATGATAGTATCTTATTTTTATAATGTTTAAAAGTAGAAGCTGAGTGCTGAGGTGACTACCTGTAATCCTAGCTATTTGGGAGTTTCGAAGAATCACAAATTCAAGGACAGAGGCAACCTGTGCAGCATAGCAAGAACTTGTCTCAGAATTTTAAAAGGGGTGGGGCTAGGATGAGGGTATGGCTCAGTGGTGGAGTGTACCTAGCATGCATGTGGCCCTGAGTTCAACCCCCAGTACTGAAAAAATAAAGTTAGAAACCTACCAAGTAAGACTTACGTAGACTAGGACAGCAACATTTATGGAAAAGATATTTACATTAAAAACCCAGAAAAATTTGTTAGAGATATATACTAAGGACCTCCTATGAAAGCTTCTAAATGGTTGTTGCTAAATATCAGCATTACTCATTTGCTTTCATTAAAACGATTTTCATTTCCTTCTCTAGAAAGGGAGTTCTGGGAATTATGTAACAAGTGTAATTTGATGAGACCAAAGCGTTCCCATCACTGCAGCCGCTGCGGCCACTGTGTGAGGAGAATGGATCATCACTGTCCATGGTAAGAAAAGAATAATTCACTTACAGGGCGGAAAAAACTCCTGGGGTACATACCTGTAATCCCAGCACTCTGGAGGCTGAGACAGGAAGATTGTGAATTCAAGGCCATCTTGGGTAGCATAGCAAGATTCTGTTTCAAAAAACAAAGACAAAAACCAAAACTGAAATAACACCAAAATCTTAGGACTTAGCATCTTTAAATAAAAGTTATATTAAAGTTATTCCATTAAAAAAAATCTTTTTGTAAGGTTGTCTTTGTCTGATCATGTAGTTCTATCAACTCCCAACGTTATTTTTTCACAAAGATTGTATCTTTGCAAATAAGGAGATATTTGAGCAGAAAACTAAAAATTAGCATGCACACAAATACACAAAAGAACTCGTGCTTATATTAAATGAAGCAATGTATGTAAAGCATTTGATAACAATTTCAGATGCATAGAAAGTGCTAAAATAGTAGCTATTATTTCTTAGTGGGGGATTTATAAACCACTTTATAGTCCATTATTTGTATTCCTATTTCCTTATTCAATTGAAGAACAACCCATTTCAGATACCCTGATAACCCCCTTCTACTCCTTAAGCCTTTGTAAGTATTTTGTATTGGATAGGTATTAGCATTCTGTGCATGTTCGATATGTGTTAAGTGGTAATTAGCTGTTTCTCTGTAACTGCCAACATTCTTGGTCAACAGGGGGCTCTCTTGTAATAGTTAAAGAAAATCTGTTGAAAAAGAGAATTTTTGAAAACAAATGCTGTGAGAATTCTGTATTGTATCTCATTTCAAAGCTGTCACAAAAATCTGTGAACAAGATATTGTATTTAATTCTGTTTTCCTAGCATTGGATCTTGTATAAATATTTAAACTGGAATAGTGTAGCACTTTATAAATATATCTATATACATATATATTTGTGTTTATATACACTTGTATGCATATATACAAAGTTAACTACATAATAGGCTTCTTTAATTTATAGCTGCATTTATCTAAAGTTGACTAAAGAGTAGAATGTATCTTTGCATAATAATGCTGATCAGTTTAGAGTTTTTTGATAAGTTATTATATTTGATGGTATAGCCAATTAGAGAACTTTTAGTGGAAATTTGGGTTTTACTATAAACTGATATTTACTTATTTTTTATTTTATTTTTATTTTTTGCAGTACTTAGGGGTTTAACCCAGGACTTTGTGCAGACTTTACATTGCCCTATCACTGAGCTGCACCCCCTAGTTCCTTCTTTATTTTTTATCTTAAGACAAGGTCTCACTAAGTTATACAGCCTGCGTCAGGCCTTGAATTTTTGATCCTTCTGCTCCTGACTCTTGAGTCACTGGGATTAGAGGTGTGTGTCACTGCACCTGGCTTATAAATTGATTTTTAAATAGAAGATAATTTTCTGAAATTAGAAATACATCAGAGCATTTTAAATAAAGTCAACTTGTTACTATATAAAATTTTTTTAATTGTCTATATTCATTAACAGGATAGTATGGTTTATGATATACTTATTAAAAAACTATCTCAAATTTAAACAGATTAGTTCCTAAGTAATTTTCTAAACCTTAATGATGTTTGCAATCTTAATAGAGTAAAGCAAGCAATGTGAAAATTATATCCAGGCAAGTGGTAATCACTGAACAACTCAAAGCACCTCTTTATTTATTTATTTATTCATTTATTTTGAGAGAAGGTTTTGCTAAGTTTTATAGGCTAACTCTGGCCTTGAACTCGCCATCCTCCTGCACCAGTCTCCCGTGTACCTGGGATTCCAGGCTTGTGCCATAGTGCCTGGCTTCAAAATAGTTTTTAGAGTACTATTTCTGATTAACTAAAAGTATAATCTTCATGGTGTGGGTTTCTGCCCACCACCTCTCCCAGTACTAGAGATTCAACCCAGGGCCTTGTGCATGCTTGGCAAATGATCTACTATTGAGCCATATTCCCCACATCAGCACTGTTTGTTTGTTTGTTTGCTCGTTTGTTTAGAGACAGGGTCCCACTGAGTTGCCCAGGCTGCCTCTGGCCTTCAACCTGTGATTCTCCCACCTCAACTGCCTGAGTTCCTAGGAGTACATGCATGTACCATGATATTCGGCTTACAGTTTGATATCAATGCTTCCTTGTAAAAAAAAAAAAAAAAGCCATAGTTTAAAGATTAAAAAAAAAGTCAACTAGGAAATGCATTTGTGGAGACTAGTGATATTTTTTATTTTTAAAAGATAAAGCTTAGCTTGTTGGTGAGGAAATAAAGTAGTGTTTAACCTAAATTTTAACATTGGAGTGATTTCTCTGCTTCTAGGGTTATTGCTTCCACAGTTTTGGTCAGCTTCTCAGAATATTGGTAGGAGGGAGAGGGGGAAGTAGAAAAGACTGGAGGACTAGAAGGAAGGTACCCAGGACCTAAATAGATTTAGAAATTTTCATGATTGAATTTCCTACTGGAGCACTGCTGAGATGCTCAGAGTGAGGGAAATGTACCATGTAAATTAGAAGCAAAGGGAATTTTTGATGTTTTTAGAAACTTCATTATTTTACCTGCCCAGCAGCTTTTGATTTGAAAGTCAATTCTCAGATTGCCTTAAGGTTTTCTATATTTTTACCTCTAGTCCTTCTTTCTGAACAGTGAATGTTATAAAAAGAATTCATATATAGACTGAATAACTTAGTGCTTTTTAAAGAAAGCTCCCAAGTTAAGAATGTTGTGATCATAAACTTCTTGGGGACAAGAAGGATGGGATAGTACCGGGTGTGGTGGCACATGCCTGTAATCCAAGAGGTTTGGGAGGCGGAGGCGGGAGGATCTCAAGTTCGAGACCAGAGGCAATCTGTGTAATTTAGTGAGACCCTGTCTCAAAAAGTTAAGAAGGGCTGGGGGCACAGCTCAGTGGTTCAGCACTTGCAAAGCATGCAGGCGCGAGGCCCTGGGTTCAACCCTCAGTACCGCAAAAAAAAAAAAAAAAAAAGAAGGATGGGATAAGGATGTCATCTTCCAAGCACAATGGTTGAAGAGGATTTTTGAGTACATGCATAAGCTGACTCCTCCTAACGGCCTACCATCAAGTAAGGAAATAGTTTTCCTATTTATAAAGCATGTGTTCTTAAGTCTGAGAAATACCTCCACTAGGTTTTCCAGCTCAGTTCTATATTTGATTTAAAAAAAAATTGAATAACACCTTAAAAGTAATTTAGGTTAAGATAATAGTAATTGAAGTTAACACTATTAATAATTTAAGTTAATATAATAATGTTTTGAAATGCAAACATTCACGTAAGGTAATTGTGAACTAGAATTTTCTGCTGGAATTTTAAACTATATTTCTCTGTTGGAATTTAGAAATATTTTGAAAATTTGGGTATAATCAGTAAGGTTGGAGCAATGAAATGCTCAGTTTAAATTAGCCTTGAAAATTTTAGAATAATAGCAGTAATCTGTTTTTATCGTTAGATTTCATTATTGTTTTGGTGGAGTTTAGTTCAAAGTATCTGTAAGTAGTTTTGAATACATTTTTATTTCCAGCAACCAGAAATAGACTTTTAAAAAGTAAGAAAAGTTATGCATGCTTAGCAATTATGTCAAAGTGGCAAGTTTAACCTGTTTTACTTGAAAACATTCAAATTGCTCTCCACAGCTTGAATGTTGTGCTGGAAGAGCAATATTTGAAGAGAGTTCTTCCTTCTTCCCCTCTTGACTCCTGCCTTTTTTAGCTGTATATCCTTTGGTTGGTGGCTTAAGTCCTTTGTTTCTATTTCACTATCAATGACATCAGGAGATAACCTCTCATCTGCTTTTCCTGCCTCACTGGGTTATTGTGAATTAAAGGAGAATAGTATGTGAGTAGACTTTCTTTGTAAAGTAGAAGGTACTTTACAAATTTAGGGTAGTATATTTGTATCCTTTTTTTTAATGCAGCTTGCTTTAGGTTTGAGGGACTTTAGCATATACATGAAATTAAAGATATATGAAGTTATGTGATTTTTATTTTTAGTGTTACGGATCCTGAAATGAACATCTTACTAAAGTTTAAACTGTTGTTATCTTTTTCATTTTTCTTCCTTTAGGATAAACAATTGTGTTGGTGAAGATAATCATTGGCTTTTTCTGCAGTTGTGTTTCTACACTGAACTTCTAGCTTGCTACGCACTGGTATTTGCTTTCTGCCACTATTATTATTTTCCTCCACTAAAAAAGCGTAATTTGGTAAGATATGTTTATATCCACTAATGTTACAGCAGCCGTAGCACATAACTCTTTAACATTGTGGTTCTTTTAAGTGCAGAAGATTGAAAACAGCAACAAAAATAATCCCCAAGTTGGTGAATTTTAAAATATATTGGAATTGAAAAAGTAGACTTGGTCTGACATTCCCTTTTAATTACATCTTTTTATGATTATTTATTAGTCTTGAGCAGCTTTCTTTAGAAAGCACCATATTCTTAGCGAGACCCTGTCTCAAAAAGTAAAAAAAATGGGCTGGGGGTGCAGCTCAGTGGTCCAGCACTTGCAGAGCATGCAGGTGCGAGGCCCTGGGTTCAACCCCCAGTACCGCAAAAAAAAAAAAAAAAAAAAAAAAAAAAAAAAAAAAAAAAAAAAAAAAAAAAAAAAAAAAAAAAAAAAAAAAAAAAAAAAAAAAAAAAGAAAGCACCATATTGTATCTTTTAGTATATGTGTCTTGATTTAAAAATACCTAAAATAATGAAAAGCTGAAATAAAAAACAGTTACTTCAATTTTTAAAAGTTCTCAAAAGAAGACAGGCGTGGTGGTACACATCTGTAATCCCAGAGACTGGGGAGGCAGAGGCAGGAGTATCAAGAGTTCAAGGCCAGAGGCATCCTGTGTAACTTAGCAAGACCCTTTCTCAAAAAAATAAATAAATAAATAATGGGCTGAGAGTGCAGCCCAGTGAGTGAGCACTTGCAAACTATTTACAAGGCCCTGGGTTCAACCCCCATGTACTGGAAAAAAGGAAAAGAAAAGAATCTCAAAGGAACAGTTAATTTTTTGAGAAAAAGGACTCCTTCCACCTCTGACTTTTTGGTTTTAAGACAAAGTCTTACTCTGTAACCTTGGCTGGCCTGCAACTTGAGGTCCTCCAACCTCAGCCTCCCAAGAGCTGGGATTACAGGCATGTACTACCATGCCAAGCCTTCTGCCTCAGACATTTAACAATAATAATAAGATGATTTGCAGGATGTTTTAAAGAGTTATCCTTATATTTATGTCATCTGAGGCAGTGCTTTCCTTGTTTTGTAGAGGAGAAACAAGATTTGCCTAAAATGGTGATGGTAGAGGTTGTGATGATAACAACAACTGGAATTTTTGATTCCAGTTGCTGGAATCACTATATGTCAGCAACACTGTGTGCTATGTGAATCTCATTTTAGTTTTCATTTTGATGTTTACAACATCCACATGAAGAAACAGAGAGTAATAGACATTAAATAAGGTACCAAAGGCACAAAACTAGGAAGTAATTATTCAACAGGTTTTAGTTGTAGAACTGGGATTTGAATCTGATCTTACATGCTGTTTGATTGTTATTCTTCCATTTTACTTGGACTTGTATTTTTAGGAATATTGTGTGTGTGTGTGTGTGTGTGTGTGTGTGTGTGTGTGTGTGTGAGAGAGAGAGAGAGAGAGAGAGAGAAAGAGAGAGAGAGAGAGAGAGAGAGAAAGAGAGAGAATATGAGTGCGCACATGTGTGCAGGTGAGGATGCGAGGTAGGAAGGGAGACCGCGAAGAAAGAATAAAAACTCTAATGACGGAGAAGGGGAATTTTTCTTTCCTATTTATACCATGTTATACTGTTTAAAGGCTGGGATTTAGCTCAGTTGGTGGAGCGCTGCTTTGCAGTCTCTGATGTCCCGAGTTCGATTCCCAGCACCACAAAAATGGGAGAAGTCCATGGCAATCCAGTCCCAAGGCAATCCTGAAACAATCAGCCATTGAAAATCCTATGTGGGTCGCTATGAGTCTGATACGACTTGATGGCACCTAACAGCAACACGATAGCATACTGTTTAAGGGGCTGGGATTTAGCTTAGTTGGTAGAGCACCACTCTGCAGTCTCTGAGGTCCCGAGTTTGATTCCCGGCACTGCAAAAATGGGAGAAGGATGTGGCAACCTACTCCCAAGGCAATCCCGAAACAATCTGCCATTGAAAACCTTGTGATGGTCCCCATGAGTCGGAGACGACTAGATGGCACCTAACAATAATAACAACATACTGTTTAAATCTTTTTATATAAGTGTTCTGTGATGATACATACAGTTGAATTTTGGAATAAGTGAGTGAAAATCTTAAGCTCTGTGTTTGGATCATTTTTAGTGTACATGATCATGTTGAGTAATTGAAAGAATATTTACTATTGCTCTTTGGCTGCAAATAGTAGTGGGGCCTTGTGATTATGTTTGTTAAATATAGTGTGAGTAGAATTATATACTAATAATTCATATTGAGAATATAGTGCATATTTGTACTATAGTTTAAAAACATTTCATCTTATTTATAGGTTAATTCCTGGTGCAATTGGTATTATACTTGATGTTCTTGTTAGTGCCATCAGGTCTGACTCATATCGACCCTATGTACAGCAGAATGAAGCACTCCCCGATTCTGTGCCAGGTGCATGATTTTATTTTTGTTTAAGCCCATTGTTGCAGATACTGTGTCAATCCATCTAGTGGAGGGTTTTTGTTTTTTTTGTTGACCTGCCACTCTCCCAAACATGATGTCTTTCTCCAGGGATTGGTCCCTCCTGACAACATGTCCAAAATACGTGTTACAGTATCACAGTTAGAATGTAAATGAGTCCTTCAAGTGAACTATTATGTTTGAGCCTAAGAAGAAAAGCATTAACGTGAAATTGCTCAGTAGGATTAAGGTCATAATTTTTTAAAAAGTGAGAGAAAAAGAAAATTTAGAGGTGTTAATGAGAAACTAAAGAAGGTCTTTAAGAGGGAATGTATTGTAGTATAGTGCAGGGATTGGCAAACTCTGGGCATTGGGTTAAATTTGGCTCTCCGTTTAAGTTTTTGTTAATAAGCTTTTACTGGAAAACAGCTGCTCTCATTTGTTTACATATTATCTATGGCTACTTTTGTGTTACAGCACACTTGAGTACTTGTGACAGAGATTGTATAAACAGCAAAACCTAAAATATTAGCTATTTCTCTCTTTACATTCAGTTTGCTAACTCCTATTAGTGGAGAGATCTTGACTTTGTGAACAGACACACTTGGATTAATGTCTGGCTTTTCTTATTATATGTATAATGTTTAACAGATTATTTAGTCTTTCTGATTTATATTTTGTTTTGCTGAAAAATGTGAATAATAACAAAATTAAGATAATATATGTAAAAGTATCTGTTAGGTAATTGTTCAATTTATGTTACATTTGGTTTTAGTGAAAACTTTAAAAGGAGAGAATCTTGGGTCTATTAATTTATGAAAAAATTTCAGACCATTTAATAGTATTACTAGAAGGTTGATGACAGACTAAAGAAATTCCAATAATCAAATAAGGTTGAAATGGTAACAGTTGCCTGAAGGATTAAGACATCTGAAATTACAAATTGATTTTTTTTTCTTTAAGTGAAAGGTAGAAAGTAGAGAAATGAATGATAGAGGAAGAATTACATTTTTTAAAATGGAGAAACTGATTACAAATGCTATTTGAATATACCTACACACATACATATATAGCGCTTATATATACATATATGTATATATGTATATTGGGAGAAGGGCCTGGCAATCCACTTCCAAGGCAATCCCGAAACAGTCAGCCATTGAAAACCCTATGAGGGTCACTATGAGTCAGATAGCGACTCGACAGCACCTAACAACAACAATATATGTATATATATTTATATATAATATACATGTGTGTATATTATATGTTGTATGTATATTTTTTTTTCAGTACTGGAAGGTTAAACACAGGACCTTGCTTATGCTGAACAAGTGCTCTTCAATTGAGCTGCGTGCCTTACCTTCCAGTCCCTTTTTCATTATTTGATTTTGGGACAAGGTCTTGCTGAGCTGCTCATATTGCCTCTGACCTTGAATTTGTCATCCTGCCCCACCTCACAGGCCGCTAGGATTGTAGTCATGAGCCATGGCATCTGGCCATATACTATATGTTTTTCATATGCATGCTAAATATTGAAAACCTGCAGCTGTACCACTGTGGTGTTCGATCCTGTCAGATCTTGGAAGCTAAGTAGGGTCGGACCTGGTTAGTATTTGGATGGGAGACAGCCTGGGAACACCAGGTACTGCAGGCTTGGGAGAAGGACCCGGTTCCTCCCTCCCAAGAAAACAATCAGACATTGAAAACCCTATCAATAGCAGAGAAGTACTGACAATAGTGTTTCACCTGTTGTACATAGGGCCACTATGAGTCAGATACTGACTTGATGGCACCTAACAACAACAAATATTGAAAATAGACTAGCAGCATAGTAAAAGTTTATTAAGAGCACTTAAATATACCTGGAAGAAAGTATATAAAAACTGAGTACAAGTTGGGTTTTGAAAATGGAAACTGTTTTTTCCTTAGAGCAATGAATTATTGAAGTTCAAGTTACTTTTTTAATGTTAACAATATGTTAGTCAATAGTATTACTAGTTAGTCAATAGTATTACTGAAGCTGCTTTGGTATTAGCAGTAATTTTAAGTAATTATAGAGATCTAACAAGGTTATTTATGTCTAGTAGTAGTGAGCAGATATTATTTTCTTAGCTTAAGACTTATAGTATCCTAGTTGCATGAAGTGGCATGCGTTTATAATTTACCATTATGTTAGGAGTAATAAAATGGACACTGAGAGCTTATGTTCCCAAGATCATTTTGCATCCTGTTGAAGAATCAGAACTTTTTAGTCTTGTTTATGATATACTCAATGAATGAAAGTAGTTCATATATATTATCAGATTAGGCATGTGGAGAAGAGAGCTTTACCACAATTTTGCCCAGGATAAGAAAAGACAAATTTTTAGGCAAATTTATATAAACATGGAATGTTATTAAATATTACTACGGTAAAGCTAAATTTAAGGCTAGAATTACAGCTAAACTTGGAGGAACTATTTTACAATTTATATAACCCCAAGTATTTCCAGGCCCTGAAGCAGAATGAATCTTCAGTATCAGTAAATATACAGGGAAATGAATTCTAGTCATTTAATTAATTTAGATATTGAGAATTTGAAGCTATGTAACTAGGCTTATACAAACTTAGAATTCTTATAGCTCTTTGATGGGAATACAAATTGAGATGTTTCAGCAAACAGACGTAAGCACTAGAGGTGCTTGCTAGTTTGTGCCAAGAGATTGGAAAACACCTACCTGGCCAACTGACTAGAAGAGATCTGTATTTGTGCCTATTCCCAAGAAAGGGGGTCCAACTGAATATGGAAATTATCAAACAATATCACTAATATTTCATACAAGTAAAATTTTTCTAAAGATCATTCAAAAGCGACTGCAGCAGTATATTAACAGAGAATTGCCAAAAAGTCAAACTGAATTCAGAAGAGGCCATGGAACCAGGGACGTCATTGCTGATGTTAGATGCATTTTAACTGAAAGAAGAGAATATCAGGAAGTTGTCTATGTATGTTTTATTGACTATGCAAGAGCATTTGACTGTGTGGGTCACAACAAATTGTGGATAACATTTCACAGAATGGGAATATGAGAGCACTTAATTGTACTCATGAGGAATCTGTACATGGACCAGGAGGCAGTTGTTTGAACAGAACAGGGAAACACTGCCTAGTTTAAAGTTGAGAAAGATGTGCATCAGGACTGTATCCTTTCACCATACCTCTTCAATCTCTGTGCTAAGCAGATAATCTGAGAAGCTGGACTTTCTGAAGAAGAACATGGTGTCAGGATTGGAGGAAGACTCATTAACAACCTGTGTTATGTAGACGACATAACTTTGCTTGCTGAAACTGAAGAGGATTTGAAACATTTACTGATGAAGATCAAAGAACACAGTTTTCAGTATGGATTGTACGTCAACATCAAGTAAACAAAAATTCTTACAACTGGGTCGGTAAAAAACTTCATGATAAATTGAGGAAAGATTGAGGTTATCCAAGATTTTGCTTTACTTGGTTCTATAAGCAGCACCAGGGCTGGGATTTAGCTCAGTTGGTAGAGTACTGCTCTGCAGTCTCTGAGGTCCCGGGTTTGATTCCCAGCATTGCAAAAATGAGAGGAATTGGCAATCTATTCCCGAGGCAATCCTGGAACAATCAGCCATGGAAAACCCTATAAGGGTTGGTATGAGTTGGACGTGACTTGACGGCACCTAACAACAGCAACAACAATCAGCATCCATGGAAGCAACAGTCAAATCAAAAGACACATTGCATTGGCAAAAGCTCTTACAAAAGACCTCTGTAAAGTGTTGAAAGGTAAAGATGTCACATTGAAGATGAAGGTGCACGAGACTCATGCTGTGGTATTTTCATTGAACATTGGACATTGGACATTGAATAAGGGAGACGAGAAGAATTGATACTATTGAATTAGGTACTATAGACAAATATTGAATGTACCATGGATCACCAAAAGAACCAATGAATCCATCCTAGAAGAAGTGCAACCAAAGTGTTCCTTGGAAATAAGAATGACTAGACTGCATCTTACATATTTATTTTGGACATGTTGTCAGGAGGGACCAATCCCCAGAGAAGGACATCATGTTTAGGAGAGTGGCAGTTCAGCAAAAAAAAGGAAGCCCCCTCAACTAGATGGATTGATGCAGTGGCTAAACCAGTGGGCTTGAACATAAAAAAAGATCATGTGTCTGGCACAGAACCAGAAGTGTTTCATCCTGTTTTACATAAGGGTTTCTATAAATAGAACAATAACAACATCTGTTGTAATGATTCTTACCTGAAATTTTTTTTAAACTCTTATTATTGGTTGTTATACCAACTTTTGTTTGGTTAGTGTTTTTGTGGTATGTCTTCATACTTTTATGTTTCTAAATCTTATGCTTTGTGTTTCTTATAGGCAATAGGTATTTCAACTTTTTTAAAAAACTAGTCTAATAGTCATTGTTTTGTAATTGAAATAACTAGTCCATTTTTATTTAATGTAACTAATATTCTTTCATCCTATATATCTTCTTTTGACCCTTCTGTTCATTTTTCCCATAGTTTTCCCCTTTTATTACCTGTTTTGGAATTTTCAACTTAGAAAATGATCTTTTCTGATGATTTTTTTTCTCATTTTTAAAAATGGTATTGCTACAAAGGCCAGAAAGGAGACCATTATTTCATGAGTATTTTTGCTTACTTGGTTTTTTTTTTTTTTTTTTTTTTTTTTTTTTTTTTTTTTTTTTTTTTTTTTTTTTTTTTTTTTTTTTTTTTGTAGTAGTAGTTAGGGGTTGAACCCAGGGCCTCATACATGTTAGGCAAGTGCTCTACCACAGAGTTGCACCCACAGTCCCTTTTTTATTTTGAGACAGGGTCTCAGTAAGATGTGTAGGCTGCATCTGGCTCAAACTCACCATCCTCCTGAGCTGCTGGGATTACCAATATACACTATAGTGCCTAGCTTCTCTCTTGATTTTTTTGAAGAAATCTAATATAGGGTCGCTATAAGTTGGACTTGACAGCACCTTACAACAAAAATTTAAGTTCATCTGTGACCACTGCCCACATAATGAATACAGGGGCTTAGAATACCTCCAACCATTAGTTTTCATATCATAAGCAATAACAGGTATATAGCTAAATCACATGACATGAAGACACTATTGTTGCTTATGCATTATATATTATAATGCATATATTACATTAGGTCAGTATTCATTTTGACTTATCTACATATTAGTGCTCGTCCTAGTTTTTTGTGCCTTCATAAATTTCTAAGCTTCCTCTGGAATTGTTTCTCCCTTTTACTTCAATTCTACTGGAACAAATTCTCCCAGTTTTCATACACCTAAGAATGTCTTATTTCTCCTTCATTTTTGAAAGATTTGTTGTTCAGCACAGAATTATAGATTGATAGCTACCTTCTTTTGGTTTTTAAAAACTGTTATTCCATTGTCTTGGTGTCTTTCATGTCTGTTGTAAAGTCAGTTGTTCATCTTATTATTACTCCATTAAAATAATATATCTCTTCTCTGGCCATTTTTATGTTTTTTTTTCTTTATATTTCAGCAGTTATTCAGTGATGTGCTTCTGTGGTTTTTGTTGTTGTTGTTTGTTTGTTTGTTTTGCATTTTTCTGTTGGATACTTATGTTACTTCTTGAGTCTGTGGTCTAATAAATTAAGTGATGGAAATTTCTTGGCCTCTTTCACTTTAAATATTACTTCAACCCGACTCTCTCTTCAAGTTTTAGGATTCTAATTATATGTACATGAGTTCTCACTGCATTGCATGTTTTTTCATTCTTTTCTACATTTTTCTTCTCTTTCCTGCCCCCACCCCAGTTCAGGATATTTTCTACTATCATCTTGCATGTCAGCTTTTCTATTCTTTCCCTTTTAGCATTTCCGTTTGATACTCTTTTTTCATAGATGACTTCTCTGGTGAAATTCTCCATTTTGTCATCTATTTTCTTCAGTATTTTAATTAAAGTTATTTTAATGTCTGGTCTGGTAACTTAAATCTTGAGATCTCTTTGTGAGTCTCTTTTTTGTTAACTTTTTTTCCTCTCTTAGTTTCTACATATTAGGTTCTGTGTTCTGACATGCCTGATAAGTTTTTATTGGATATGGGGCAATTTGTATGACAAATTATAGATTTGGTTGATATATTCTAACTTTCGATAGGCTTTGCTTTTTAATTTACTTTTGTATAGGATATAAGAAAATCCTTATCTTAGACCACAGGCAGTCTGCATAACTAAGCGAGACCCTATCTCAAAAAAGTAAAAAAATGGTCTGGGGGTGCAGCTCAGTGGTCCAGCACTTGCAAAGCGTGCAAGGGCAAGGCCCTGGGTTCAACCCCCAGGACCACACACACACCAAAAAAAAAAAAAAAAAAAAAAAAAAAAAAAAAAAAAAAAAAAAAAAAAAAGCCTTATCTTGATGTAGTCATAGGTTTGATAACATTTTTCTAATCCTAAATAACAATACATTGATCTCAACACAACAGTTCTTTGGAGGATGACATTTGTTGTATTTATTAGTGTTTTATAAGGATTTGTGATAGCTGAGTTTGTTTTTGTGAAGTACTAGTTTCTGTTTGCCTTTGCTGCTGTGGTGTATCCTAGGGTCTCAGCTGAAAAATTGAAGTGTTTATTATGGATTGTGCCCTCCCATTGTTTCCCTAGCCTATGGTTAAAAACAACAACAGCAGCAAAATAAAAACAGTGCAGAAGGTAGGGCTCACCTTAAAAGTATTTCTCCTATCTGTGAGATCTTAGCTTTTTAATTCTAGCTAGTTTGACTAATTTTCAGTATCTCCTAACACCTGTTTATTAAGTGGGTTTTATCTGGCTCTTCATACTATTCTTGGTGGAAGGTTTGGTCACATACACTTGACATGTGTCAATGACAACAGCACTTTGGTTAAAATTTTCTTCTCAGGTGGTTATAATCATTACTGCCTAATTGCACAACTCCAGGATGCAACACTTATGTCATAATTTATGTAACTGGTGTCCTGTGGAGTGGGGCAGTGCAAAACTTCTGTGGTCCAAAGGTTTGAGAACTGTTAGACTCTTGGGAGACTTTATAAATGTGGTAGAGATGACCTAAATGGAATGATGAAGGATGTCATTTCTGGACAAGAAAACATCTAAAGGCTTGAGGTTGTAGTTGGAATAATCAGGTTTAAGGTTAAATCTGTTATAAAATACCAATTGTATAGTAAATATTTCTAGGGCTAAATAATAGCAGTTCTTTTGAAGATGACATTGTGGGTTTTTTTTAATAAAGGCAGAAAAAAATTACCATTAATTTCAGTATAGAAGTCACCACTGTTACCATTGACATTTAAAAGAACGGTTTACACTGGACTATTCTTCAAATAGTGATTTTATGTATATATTTGTGTGTGTACATACACACACACACAATTTTTTTGGTAAGTCATCCTTTGTTTCCCTTTTGTTTGTTCTACAACAAACAAACAAAAATCCATATTCAGCTCTTGATTATGAGTGTAAAACTGTCCAGGTAGTCTCAAACTTTATTCATTTATCTTATTACCCTTTCTATTATTTGTGATATGGTATAATGATCCCCAGAATTCCCCAAATATTTTTGGAGACTGTATTAATGATTACTGTGCATCTTTCTAGTGGGAATAATGATGCAGTTAAAATATGCCATGGACTTTGACCTAACTTTCTGTCAGCCTAATTAGGGAAAAACTTCAGCCTATATTTTCTTTATACCCTTTTGTGTAGATAGATGGCAGCATAGTATCTTTTCTAGCCCATCTTAAAACTAAAGCTGAGTGCTTATCTTGTAGGTTGGAAAAGAAAGTGTTAACAACACTTAGGTGTTTGTTTGTTTTTAAGGTGAAAGTGTTTATTCATTAAACAAAAGAAAAAATGAGTTGTCCTTTGAATGGCACTTGTGTTCAGGAAAAAACCAGTATATTATGATTACCTCATGGGAAAAAGTTGAGAGAAAGCGGGCACTTCACAAATTCTGGGAAATGAACTGTTTGGGAATTTGACTTTCCATTTCTCTTTTCTTGCTTTCTGTTTTTAGGAAAGGTCTTTCTGAGCCAAATTTTAATTTCTTTGCAATTGCCCCTCCTTTTTTTCTTTATAGTAACTTAGTGCTTTTTAGATTTTCCTTTCCTTTCCTTTCCTTTCCTTCTCCTTCCTCCCTTCCTTCCTTCTTTCTTTCCTTCTTTCTTTCTTTCTTTCTTTCTTTCTTTCTTTCTTTCTTTCTTTCTTTCAATTTCTCCTTTTTTTCCCCTGCAGTTCTGGAGATTGAACCCAGGGCCTTCTGCATTGCTAGGCAAATGCCCTATCACTAAGCTATACCTCTAGGCCTTTAGATTTCTTCTTAATATTTACTTTTAAAATATACATCTGTCACAGATGTTCAAAAACTTACATGTTTTTACTTTGGGAAGTTTTGAGGAAATACTTCAATATATCCTTTGTTGAGGGAAGGAAGGAATAGCAGTGAGGAGATAAGGGATTTATAGTTTATCATGAATTGATGCCCAAATTTAGGGTTTTTAAAAGCTATAAATATAGATTTTTATTCTAAGTCTTATACTAAGGAAAGATTATGAGCCTAAAGAGAATTAGTATATACTACTTATCCTCTTGGACAACAGTCATTTTAAAATCCCAAAATTCTCAGTTAATGTAAGAAGCAAATAAATGGAGAACTAGAAAAAATCATAGAAACTTGAGTAATAGGGTTTTCTTTCCTAAATAAATGAGGATAAATTAAACATTTTTTTGGTGGAATCAGAAAATCAGTAGATGATAAGCTTTGAGACCGCAGAAGTTTTTAAAGTGTTAGGCATTGATTTTTTTTGACCCTCATTTGCATTTATCATGCCAGTATAATACTGGATTTTACTTAAATCCCTCTTGAAACCAACATTTTACTTTAAGTAGTTATTGGGGTAAAAATTACTGTAAGGATTTAAAAACCTGTGGATTAGGGAATAATTTGGCATTTTAATTGAATAAACCATTGCTGTTGAAGAAAATGAACTTTTATCTTTCGCCAAGTTCCATATTTAACTATGTCAAATAGTTATTTTAAGTGTTCATAAGCACATTTTTATTTGGTATTTTATTGAATCAATATCAGAAAATTACAGCTTTTTAATTAAATATGAAGGAATCTATCATTATATTTAAAGAATGTACTTTCTTAAATTATTTTGTTGGCCATTGAATACTCTGTCATATATTTCATGATTTTTACTTTAGATTATATTATTCTGGATTTGTCTATTACTTGGATTTATGGAAAACATCTCTTCTTTTGAAATATCCCTGAGAGAACAAATAGTATAATTTTCATTTTATAGGTAAGGTGTCTAAGTTTCAGAGAAATTCAATAACTTGTTTACTCACAGAATAACCACTTGTCAGAAGTATGATTTAGGTTGATTTTTGTCTGTTCCTAAGTCATGTTCTTAATATACCACCAAGCTGCAAATACCTCCTCTGTTTTTCTCTGAAGAAAATTTTAAAGCAATATTATTGTAGCTTTTTATTAAATTTAAATACAGATTAATAAAATACAAAAGCATCATGAAATCTCTTCAGAGAATTCTTGGTGAACTTCCTAATTGGTAAATTCATACACTGATGCTTTCATTTTTTATTGAGGTAGTCAGTTTTAGTATATTATCTAATATAAAGACTGTCCAATATGTCTTCTATAGCCATTATAGTAGGTTAAAATATTTAAAATATTTTATTACATACATATGTAATACATACATATGTATATCTGCTGGCAATCAGATTTTATAGACAATGGTTACTATTTCTATATGAGGAAATTCAGATTCTCTTGAGAAAAGTAATTTGAGGCTGTTAACATGCAGCTAATTATTTCTGACATGCCACTTTAGTTCTAAAGTTACATCTTTTAAATTATTTTTAAATGAAGTAGATTTGTATAATTTCTAACTGATTCTTTTATGCTTATTTTTTATGTGAAGGACAAAAACATATTAACTGCATTTAATACTGTGAGAGCAGGGGGTGACAGAAGGGGAAGAGAAGAGAGAATTTCAATAAAGGACACGCTGCCAATATTCAGAAGAGGAAAATAAATAATGTTTAGCAGCCCAGCCAACTCTTTCACTAAGAAGATACATTATTATTATTCCAATTGGCTGATGTCTAATAGTGTTGCTGGGGATTTGATATTTGATAGAAGTGTGCCACAAAATTATTCACCTCGGCTTTGGCTGACAAAGAATAGAAATAGCCAGAAGACTTGTTTGCAGGTAGCTTGGTATATTTGTAAATTTTTTTATAATTTATTTTAATGTTTTTGTATAATCAGTCTTGGTTTCCTGTGTATTAAATATTTTAGGCTTTAATAATCTTGGTTTTCTTAATACTTACAAAATTTGTTGTGATCACTGAGGAATGGATAAAATTGATGAAATGTATATTAAGCTTTTTCATTTTTTTGACAGAAGTAGTTGCCAAGAATAGTGTGGCATTAAGATCAATATGAGATGAAAAAATTTTAATGCTAGTATGAAAGAAATTTTGCTTTTTTGTTCATGTATCCTGAAATACTAATACAAATATCCCCTTATAACATTTTTATTTTTTGTTTTCCTGTTTTTTTGCTTGACAGGAATAGTGTCAGATATATAGTTTATATTTGTAGACAAAAACAGTTTCAGACCACTCTTTTCCTATAATTGTCAGTTTTATCTATCAGTATACTTCTGTGCTTTTACTGACAGATGGAACACAGAAACCTTGAAATAAATCTTGACTTTGTTCTGCAATACCAAGCTGACTGATGTATGTCCTCATCAAATGTGTTTATATAGCATATTAGTTATAAATATAATAGCATTTAGCATAGAACATTTAGCAGTTTTTATTTGTCTATAAGATTTTCAGTCTCTTTGAGTTAAATGGTTAAAACCTGGGAGCAATTTTATTGTCACTCTTTTCACCAAACATGGTAGTGCTGCATTAAATGGTAAATTTAGCAAGAAAATATATCATTCTATTTTGTTACCGAATTCCCCCAACTCTTCTAGAAATTTTATTGCTAAAATATGACAAGGCAGGCAAAACAGTTTTTCTGAAATATTTACCCTCAGCCTGGTAGTCAGGGGCCAGTAAAATTTTCTCTGTAAGATAGTTGTGTATACATGTGTACTGAAATGTACTGTTTAATTTTGGACACTCAATGATAGTCATTAGAGGTATAAACAGTGATTTTTTTCCTTTGTATATTACATTAAGATATAATGAGATTGAAAAAATGCATTTTTACCTCAGGGCAGGAGTATGTGCTGGAGAGGGTAGAATGGAATAAATCTGTAACTTCTCTGTGCATATTTCATAGTTAATAAACTTAAGGCCAAAAATATGCAGATAATCATATATATAATTTTAACCTTAAGATAAAATTGATTTCAATATAAGAATAACTGTCAAATGAACTTAGCCTCAGCATGTAAAGTTTGTTGTTGTTGTTGTTAGGTGCTGTCAAGTCGGTGTCCGACTCATAGTGAGACACAACAGACAGTATTGTTAGTACTTCTCTGCTATTCATGGGGTTTCAATGGCTGATTGGTTTTTTGGGGGAGTGAGTTGCCAGGTCCAGTCTTCCAACCCTATAGCACCAGGTGTTTCCAGGCAGTCTCCCATCTAAGTACTAATCAGGCTGGACCATGCTTAGCTTCCGGGATCTGACAGGATCGAATGCCACAGTGACACGGATGTAGGCAAAGTTTGTTTTCAGTCCTTTTGAAAATTCATATCTGCAAACATTAGATGTCTCAGATGTGATCTAAGTTATTTCTCTTCTTTGAAAATAGAGAAAAAGCAAATTCTTTGCCATGATATACTGATTCTAAATGGGGATAAGGGAGATAATTCCCCTTCATCTTGGGACATTTGGCAATATTTAGAGGCATTTTTGGTGTTACAACTGTGGGAGTGCTTCTGGTATCTAGTGGATAGAGGACAGGAATGCTGCTAAATATTCTACAGTACATAGGATAATTCTTTACGACAGAATTAGCCAGCCCATATTGTCAATAGTGCTGAGGTTGAGAAACTCCTCAGTAGGAGGAGGGTAGCAAATTAATCACATCTTGTTACTTTTTAGACTAATCTTATTAAAACATAGAAAATTAAGGAATGGTTTATAAGTGAAAATTGCTTCATGGTAAATTGATAGAAAAACTATTATAATTTTAGGTGAAATTTTATTTGCAAAACATAACTTAAAAAATTGTGACATTCAGTCATTCAACAAATATTTATTGAGTGCTTACTATGTGCACTGGTCCCTGTCCTACTAGGCTCTGAGCATACAGCAATGAATAAAATTAAGTCCCTACATTTAAGGAACATGCATTCTAAATGGAGGAAAGAGACAGTAGCTAAAATACATGGTAAACAAGAAGAGTATTTTGATGTCTAAAGAGGATATAGGGGTGGAAAGTGATAATTGATGATGTAGTCAGGCAGTGCCTTCTCATAGTGACACTTAAGCAGAGACCTGAAACTCAAGTCTCTTGGTACCAGAAGTAAAAGCATTCCAGGGAGAAGAAAGAACCAACCAATGCCAACACCATGAAATAAGAGCATGTTTGACATTTTCAAGGAACTGTGTGTTTCGAATTGGTTAAGAAGAGCAATGATCAGAGATGGAAACTTTAAATTGTTTAGTAGATGAGACTTTGGGAGCTATTGGAGGGTTTTGAGTGGATTTACACAATCTTATTTACCTTTTAGAAAGAAAATTCTGATTATTGAGAAGAATAAATTGAGGGACCAGGGCCACAACAGGAAGACCACTTGCTTGGCTATTCAAATATAGTTCATAATAGTAGTGGTGGTGGAAGTGTTAAGAAATGCTTTGTTAACCAGGCATGATGGCGTGGGTCTGTAATACTAGCACTGGAGAGGCTGGGGCAGGAGGATTGAGTTTGAGGCCAGACTGGGCTGTAAGGTAAGACCTTGTCTCCAAAGGAAAATTAAAAAAAGGTCTGTTAGAGTTCACACAGCTAAAAGGATTTGGTGATATGTTTTTATAATAGGGGTTGAATTTAGGGCCTTGCACATACTTTGCAAGTGCTGCCCACTGAGCTGCACCCCTCCCCTGCCCATTTAAGCAAATTTTTTATTTGGAGACAGTCTCACTAAGTTTCACAGGCTCCCTCTGGCTTTGAACTTGGAATCCTCCTGCCTCAACCTCCTAAGTTGCTGAACAGATTTGGAGACTTACCACTATTGCCTAGTTTTGTATCATCTTTGAAATTTTAAATGATATCATTCCAGAAGAATACTAGATGGGGGTGTACTAGTTTTGTATCATCTTTGAAATTTTAAATGATATCATTCCAGAAGAATACTAGATAGGGATTTTATTTCATGTAATACCTTGATTTATCTCTGCTATTACATGTATGTAACAGTCCTTGTAGGTAAAATTCCCTGTCTCTTCCAATGTTTGGAGGGGCACTGTGTGTTTGTTCAGCTTTCTTTTTCATTTTCATTCATTCATCCAGCAAATATTTACTGAGTGCCTGCTATGAGCTAGAGACCATTCTAGGCCCTAGGAACTCATCATTGAACAAGTCAGGCAAAAATCTTCTCCAAGACATATGAGCTGAGGTTTAGCTCAGTTGGTAGAGTGCTCCTCTGCATTTTCTGAGGACCCAGGTTCAGTCTCCGGCACTGCAAAAATGGGAGAAGAATGTGGCAGTCCACTCCTGAAAACAATCTCGGAGCCGTCAGTCATTGAAAACTCTAAGAGGGTCGCTATGAGTCAGACCTGACTCAACAACACCTAACAACGAAACAACAATTAAGACATATACTTACTACTAAGAGAGACAATGATAAATGAAGAAAGAATTGCATATCAGGTGGAGGTGAATACTATGGAAAAATAAAATAATGGCAAGGAAATAGGAAATTCTGGGTTTTTCTGTACTTTCTGTACTTTGTTGTTAGGTGCTGTTGAGTCGGTTTCTGACTCATAGTGACCCTATGTACAACAGGTGAAACACTATTGTCAGTATTTCTCTGCTATTCACAGGGTTTTCAATGGCAGATTGATTTTTGGAAGTGGGTTGCGGAGTCCTCCTCCCAAGCCTACAGTATCTGGTGTTCCCATTGGTCTCCCATCCAGGTACTAACCAGTCCTGACCGTGCTTAGCTTCCGAGATCTGATGGGATCCGATACCACAGAGCTATGGCTGCAGGCTTCTGTACTTTAGTCAAGGAAAAATTCTTTAAGATGATATTTAAGCACAGACCTTACAAAAATAAGAGAATAAGCATGCA
Source organism: Pedetes capensis (assembly GCA_007922755.1). NCBI lineage: Eukaryota > Metazoa > Chordata > Mammalia > Rodentia > Pedetidae > Pedetes > Pedetes capensis. The sequence continues at coordinate 31,989 of VMDO01013568.1, forward strand.
GATAACTGGAGTTTTCAGGGAAGAACAAATGCAAAGGCCCTGATGTGAAAGTTTGTTAGGCATATTTGAGAAGAGTGGGCCAAGAAGACAGTGGTAGATGAAGTCAGAAAGTTCATCTTACTCTTCTTTCGTTTTTCTGCTTTTAAGTCCTTTTCTATACCTTATGTGACATATTTTTATCTCTCCTCTTGTAGGTCATATGTAACTAAATTGTATTTCACATTTTATTATATGTATTTTAAAAGGATTCTGTTTCTCCTCAAAACTTAATAATTTTATTAAGTCAAATTTCACTATTGTAGCTTTTTACTGTAACTTCACTTTTTGTTCCCTTTATATTCTAAAATATACACCTACAAAGGAGTGCACAAAAATTAAAATATATAGTTCAGTGAATTATCCCATTTCTTTGAGCAATGTTTTTAAGACATTCTTTTTGCTGTATTAGATATAATTAATATTCATTGCTATGAATATTGCTCTAAATAGCGTATTTCATTTAATATAAAATAATTTATTCATTCTGTTGATGGCCATTTAAGTTGATTCTGGTTTGAGGCTGTACAAATAATGCTACTGTTAAGCAACCTTGTTCATGTCTCTTGCTGTCCATGTCGCTGTATTTCATTTGGATGTATAGCTAGAAGTGTGAAACTTATGAGGCAGGTATCATGGTGCCCACCTGTAATCCCAGCACTCAAGAGGCAGAGGCAGGGGCATCATGAGTTTCAGTCCAACCTGGGCTATATAGCAAGACCTTGTCTCAAAGAAAAAATATTATGTATGTGGCATTTTCATATTGATAAACAGTTTTCCAAAATTGTACCAGTTTAAATTTGTGCCAGTGGACTACATAGGTTGAGGTTGCTAACAGCCTTACGAATGCTTAAGTCTTCCTGACATTGGCTATTTAAGTGTGTGTGAGCAATACTTCATTGTGTTTTAATTTACATTTCTCTGATGACTAGTGGAGTTGAGCCCCTCTTCATATATTTATGAGTCATATCATATGACTAGCCTGTTGGGTGAAGGGTGTCTATACAAGTATTTTTCCATTTAAATTTTTTAATAACTGTAGAATGTTTTAGATTAGAGCTCTTTTTGTTGTTGTTGTGTGTATCATAAACATTTTCTTCCACTCCATGGTTTACCTTTTTAATCTGTTAGTGACATTTTTTTGATAGGAATTTTTAATTTGAATGGACTCTAACTTACCAGTCTTTTCCTTTTTGATAGTACTTTTGAGTAAGAAGTCTTTTTCTATCCTAAAGTCATTGGCATAATTCTCCTTTATTGTCACCCAAGCAGTATATTTTTCTGCCTTTCCCATTTCCACCTGAAATTGATTTTTATAATTCTTATCAGATGGGAGTTAGGGTTTCATTGTTTCATAGATGAATACCAATTGACATAGCATCATTTATTGAAAAAATAGTTGTTTCCCTTCTGCTATGTAGTTCCAGCTTTATGATAAATCAAGATCCATACGTGTGTGTATCTGTTTATAGCTCTTCTCTAGTCCATTGGTCTATTTGTCTCTCCTTGTGATTATACCACATGGTGAGTATAACTATAACTTTATTACAGTTTTATGATAAATCTTGTTATCCAGTAAAGCAGTACTTTTCAGTCTTTATCATTGCTCTCCTAAGGAGCCTTTTTAGACATTTTCCCCTCTTCTCCCTTCCCAATGAATTTAAATACTAAAGAATAAGATTTTGCTTTATAAGACTAATTTGTACAGGAGCCCAAACCATTCTGATAGCTAAGATTTCCTCTGGGAGGTTAATGCTGGCCCTGTTGAAAATTCTTGTTCTAGAAAAATCTCTCCTACTTTGTTCTTTTCATAGAAGAGTATTATTCTGTTCTTTGAGGGGTGGGGTTCTATGGAATTTAGAAATAGCTTAACAATTTCTGTAAACCAAGACAAATTAGAACAGAAACTGCCAGTAGAATATGTTCTCTGCCATCGCAGGGTCCTTTTTTATTTTTTAGGATTAGTTCTGTTGATCAATTTGGATAGTTAACATCTTTATGGGATTAAGCTTCCTGATTCACAACCTTAATATAGCTTCCAGAAGAAAATTGCTTCCAGAAGAAACAGGAAACATAGGTAGTCTTATAATCATAAGAGAGTAGTTAACATTTCTCTTGCTATTAATATTCACAGGTCGATTAACTCTATAAACATGAAAGGAAACAATAATTTCAGTCACACAAACCTTTTCAAAGAATAGGAAAAGAACCCCCCCTCGAGTTCGTTTTATGTGTATAGCTTATCTTGAATTTATGACCTATCAAGAAAAGTAAAATAAAATTATAGCTTAGTCTGATTATGAGCAAAGGTGAACAACTCCTAAACAAAATATTAGCAATCTGAATCAGATTATATATAATCAGCCTAACCAAAGTTGAGTTTAGCTAGGGTTGAAAAGTGGTTTTTCCATTTGAAAATCAGTCAGTATAGTATACCTCATTAGCATATTAGATAAAATCATTCAAATGAGTATCAGTGTATGAAGAAAATAAAATTCAGCATCATTCATGTTATAAATTCTTAACAAATTAGAACTAGATGAGAATTTCCTTAATCAGGTAAAAGAAAAGAGGTTCCCAACCAACCAACCAACAACAAAGAAAACCCTCAACTAATTATAGCATGTTAAGGTGAAATATTGATTCTTTGCCTCTGAGTTAGAAGTCAAGGCATTCGGGCCCACTGTCACTGTTTTTATTAAACATAGTGCTAGAAGTCCTAGCCAATGCAGTAGGACAAGAGAAAGAAAGAAAAGTCACAATTGCTAAAAGAAATACAGCTGTCATTATTTATAGATGATGCAATTATGTAAGTAGTTTATAGATTTGTTGAGATTTTTAAGAAAGTTTAAAAATTTTGACTTTAAAACAATATTTTCAAAAATAAGTTCTATTTCAATATGTTAGCTAACCTTTAGTCAGTGAAATTAATGGAAAACACCATTAAGAATAGAATTTTAAAAATCCAGGAAGTTGTTGAGTTAATCTGACAAAAAAGTGTAAGATATCTAGGGGGAAACTTGTTCTTGTTAGGTGCCATCAAATCAAATCTACCTCATAGTGACCTTATGTACAACAGAACTGTGCCATGTGCACAAAGTTTTTATGTTTGAGCCCATTGTTGCAACCACTATGTTTCTTCTCATTTTGAGTCATACCACCTCAGCAAAAGGAGGTCCCGGGGCAATTACTCCATTCTTGTCATTAAGGTCGACTCTACTTTGAGGCAGCACCTCTTCCCCAGTCGTTTCTTGAATGCCTTCCAGCCCGGGGGACTTATTTTCCTGCGCTGTATTTGACAGTGCTTCTCTGCTATTCATGAGTTTTTCAATGGCTAATTGTTTCAGGAGTAGGCTACTGGGTCTTTCCCGAGTCTCTTACTCTGGAAGCTCAGCTGAAACTTAGGCCACTTAATTGATCAGAATATGTTGTATATGAATGTATGCCTGAGTGTGTGTTGTAACTTTAAAATAATTACAGAATTAAAAATTATGTAGCATAACCAATATATTCCTACAAAAGAACAAGATGGTATTACTTGGCCTGCCAGTATCAAGACTTAGTACAAAGCCACAGTAGCTAAGACACTTTTCATGGCACAGGAATAAACAAATAAACCAAGGGAACAGAATAAGCCAAATGAGACCCTTGTGTGTATGGATACTTGATCTCTGATCACTGAGGAAAAGATAGCTTTTAAATAAGTCATCCTGGAACAATTGAACATCTGTATAGCAGAAGTAAATTCAAATTCCTGTATTCATAGGACACTAAAAAACAAAACAAAATAAAATAAAACATTAATTGTAGATGTATTCATGACCAAAAGATGAAAGGCAAAACTTTCAGTTTTTAAAGCCCCCACTAATGGTCTCCTTTTAATTTAGTCATGGCTTTAATAGCTGTGTCTCCAAATACAGTCACATTCTGAGATACAGGGATTAGGACTTTAACACATGAATTTTGGGTGGACACTTTCAGCCCATCAGTAATTATGAATAGCAAATGAGTTTCTGTGATTTTGCTATTATTAATTCAAATTTGGATTCAAAAAGTGCTATGTCTAAAAATATTAAGACAAAAGTAAAGAGGTGCCCTGGAGACCAAGTGTTAAGTAACCCAAAATATGAGTTGAATGTTGACGTTATGCATGTGTGAAATTAGAGTACATTTGTTTTTTGAAAATATAAAATTGATGAAAAACAATTTCTGGATTAATTTTTTACTATTTTATGTAAATAATTTAGATGTATAACCAAATGAATAAATGCAATTTTATAAGTAGATCTTTTAGTCTCATCCCCATACTTGACATTTTAAAAGTATAATTGGCAGAAAAAAATTTTTAATCTTTTCACTGGAAGAAGAGAGGATGGATTTATGTGGTCAAAAATGGTCATTTTAGTACAGGAAGTTCTGCTGTAATAAAGTATGTGCATATTTAAAAATCACTCCATGATGTAAAACCCTGCAATAAAAACCACAGGGCTTATGGGAAAATGATAGCACAACACTCAAAAAACATGGTTAGTGACACTTAAAAGAATAAGAGCCTTTTTAAAACAGCACAGTTTTAGACATGTTAAATGGTTAAGAAATACATAGATACTATGGTAAATGTGGTACCTTACCTCAAAAGAGGCCTCAAGTTTTCTTATGGGAGTGGGCATCAGAATGGTTGCAGAGAAATAGAGGTGGTAGTACACGCCTGTAATCTCAGCACCCAGGAGGCTGAAGCAGGAGGACCACAAATTTGAGGCCAGCCTGGGCTATATAATGAGGTCCTGTCTTGAAGGGGAGAGAAAAGCACAATGTGAACTATTGTAAAGTGATGAAAGGAGGGTCTATGAAATTGGAGAGAAAGTTGGATTTTTTGTTTGTTTTCTTTTCAGTACCGAGGGGTTGACCTCAGGGTCTCACACTTGCTAGGTATGCACTCTGCCATTGAGCCACACCTCCCAACCCTCTTTTTAAAGTATTTTGAGAGGGGTCTTGCTAAGTTGTGTGTGCTTCCTCTGACTGGAGAGAAAGTTGTAATGACATGTAGATATCCATGGCTCACCACATATGTGATAGACTCAGAGCTGGGAGAGCAAATTGTAGTAATGTATATACACATGGTTCACCCACATGGGATAAACTCAGGGAGCTGGGTGTGCGTTTGTGTATTCTTTCATGGCTTGGTTCAGTAGGGTGTAGTTTTCTTTGTTTGTCTAGGGTTTCTTGCAGATAAAATTACACATAAGAAACAAAATTCTTGTCATGCTCAAGTTGTTACTTAATGTATCAGTCATGTTGGGACAAATTTGTGTTAAATAGCACAGGAGAATTTATTTTTTATATCACACCCCCATCTTTTCATTTTTATATGTTTTTTAAGGATTCCCAATTAGGCTCTTTTTCCCAAAGTTTTGAAATGACTGCCTAATATAAGTTTTTCAGTGAATTTTAAGTTTTTCTGGGCCAATTAATAAGTGATTTGGGGTATGGAGCCATAGTTTTGCTTGAGTCTAGTGGATTATCAGTGTGATGTTGTTGTTGTTGTTAGGTGCCATCGAGTCGTGACCGACTCATAGCAACCCTCATAGGGTTTTCAATGGCAGATTATTTTCAGGATTGCTTTGGGAATGGATTGCCACATCCTTCTCCTGTTAATATTGTTATCAGCATACCTTTAATCCTTAATCTGAATCAATTTAAAAGAAAGCATGTGATGGTTGTGTTTAGGCAACTTTCTAGTCCGCCTGTTACTTAAGCACTGTGGCTGTTTTTCTCCAAAGCTTAGCAACAATAGGTCTCCATAGAGAAACCTTAATCCTTTGACTCTTTCCCTCTTCTGGTCTGGTTAGCTAGTAATAGTGATGATGAATGAAATGCTTTTTGTTTTCTTGTTCTACCACAGTAATCTGTTTCGTTTTTAGGACTCTAGAAAATCAGGTTTCCATCAGAACATTTCCACCTCTCTCTCCTAGGCATTCCTTCTACCTCTCTAGTACTCTGTGCCTGCATCTCCCTAGCATATGTCATATTTTGGAGTTTCACAAAGTTAAGTTACCTCTCCAAATAAACTGCACAGTTCTTGAGGACATGAGTCATATTGTTGTCATTTTTACATTTCTATGTATAGCACTACTTGCTGGTGGTCATTGGGTGAATAGATGGAAGAATGAATGAAGTAGGCTTGAGGAGGACTGTCCTTATGATCCTCTTATGTTTTTTCCCCTCATTTTGACAAAGTTGAAGAATTTCCTGGCATTTGGATCACTTGAACGTTAATATTATAAATCATAATTGTGCATTTAAAAATTTTAGTCCACTCAACATTGTACACTATGATTTGGTTTTTGCCGCAGATAGGTTCACAAAGGTAACTTGTAATGCTAGGAGTGAAGTTTTTCTGACACAGTAGAATATTGAAGTCCTATAGTTCTTAACTTGCTATTGTAAATTATTATAAAGTTATTTTTGAATATTTCATTTATTTATATGTGAGTGGAAAAAACTCAAGAGGGAAGGAGGCAGATCTTTTAAGATAATAAAAGGGATGTGATTGACTCAAATCTTTATTATTATTGCAGCAGTAAGCAATTCTTTAAATAGTTTTTAAGACTTTCTTTTTCTTTATAGGACCTCTTTGTTGTTAAACATGAATTGGCCATAATGAGGCTAGCTGCCTTTATGGGCATTCCTATGTTAGTTGGAATAACTGGACTCTTTTATACTCAACTAATTGGCATCATCACAGTAAGTATATTTTTAATATAAAGTGACATGTATGAACATAGTACCTAATTATGGACTTAATTCTAAAAAATTACAGAACGTTTAGAAATCAAAGAAGAAAATTACCCATGAGTATATTTCCATTTTCATATGCTTATATAATTTTAAAGCAGTTAAAATTAAGTAGAGTATAAATACAATTTTGTATCTTACTTTGTTAAAAATCACCAGAGTATTTTTATGACTACAGAATTTGTGTTCTAATTTTTAATAGTTATATATGCTCTGTGTAGTGAATATACTGTATTTTAATTAACTATTTGTGTGTTGACTAGCATCTTATGTGCAGTCATTTTTTTCTGTGTTACAAATAACACTGTTTTTAACATCTTTTTCCTATTTAAACTATTTATTTAAGATTAATTCCCAAAAAATGGACTTGCTGGTATAAATATTTCATTAGTAACTAAGTCTTTTTTTACATATATTTATTGATTTATTAGTTTACTAATTAAATAGGTGGTTGTCATTGTTTAATATGTCTGAAGGAGTGACAGCTCCTCATATTTGATATGGAAACATTTTAAAGTAATATCCAGTCTTTTTTATGTTCTTACATGAAAATATACTTATAAATAATACTATATATTATTAAATCTAATCTGCATCCTCTCAGCAGTTTTAGAGGCCTACAAAATCACATGCCAATTAGATTTGCATTCGGACTGGATTTGAATCTTGACCTCGAATCCAATCTGCATGCAATTCTAATCTGTATCTGGTTGTTTAGTACTCTACGACTGTTAAATAATGTGGATTATATTCAAGAATACACAGTATTATTTCCTCTTTTCATTATTGCCTACATTAGATATAGTCATTTTTTCCACTCTACCTAATTCAAACAATTGCTTCAAACACCTTGTTGTCAGATGCTGTCCAGTTGGTGTCTGACTCATAGCGACTGTATGTACAACAGGTGAAACACTTGTCAGTGCTTCTCTGCATTTCATAGGGTTTTCAATGGTGGATTGACTTTTGGGAGTGGGTTGCTGGGTCCTTCTCCCAAGCCTACAGCATCTGGTGTTCCCAGGAGGTCTTCCATCCAAGTACTAACCAGGCCCGACCCTGCTTATTTTCTGAGATGTGACAGGAAGGTCACCACAGTGCTACAGCTGCAGGCTCAAACACCTAGAAGTATCATTAGGTACTAGTCCCTTCACAGGTACATTTACTCATGAATTTCATAACATCAGTTTGAGACTATAGATATAGAAGCAATGAGTAATAAGATTGCAATATACATTGTAGTAATAGTCTATCTTATTAATTACCATAGTTAAATTCCTTTGTCACAACAAAAAGATTTTAAAATGAAAAAATCTTATTAGTTAATGGTTAAAAAGATAATACCCTGTATTGCAGAAAATGTAGGGCATATTGGCTTTCTTGTACATTACTGGAGGAAGTGTAGATTGTTTTAACCTTGATGGAGAGCATATTGTCTATGTCTATCAAAAATTTTTGAGCTGGATGCTGTGGCAGGAGGATCGCAAATTCAAAACCAGAGGCGGTTTACGTAATTTAGCGAGCCCTTATCTTAAAAAGTAAAAAAAGAAAGGGCTGGGGGTGCAGCTTAGTGGTACAGCACTTGCAGAGCATGCAAGCGCAAGGCCCTGGGTTCAACCCATAGTACCACAAAAAAAATTTTATTTCTTTTATTACTGAGAGCCTTGCTCTGTTAGTTCAGTCAGTCCTTTTTATTTTTTGATTAACATTATTCAGTATTAGTATTATTACATCAAATATATTTTTCTCTTCACTAGTAAATGATGATGAAGTACAGAGTAATACATCAACGGGTTTTTCATTATGCATCCTTTACATCACTTCTAGCAACACTTTCATCAACCCACAAAGTTTATGGAGCCTTATGGATGGTTTGCAGTTAAACTCTGATACTTCTTAGGGTTATCTTCCCATTTTTCCAACATACTCATGAAATTGTGAGGTTTACATTGAAATTGACCTCTGCCCCTTCATCCCTCCTCATTGACCCTCCTCCCTATCCTATCTTCTCCAATCTTCACTTCCCTCTACTAGATCTCTCCCTCCTTCTTTCCACTCCTTAAATTATCCCTTCTCTGCTAAGTTTACTTGTGCATTTTTTGTTTCAATTTATGTATAGGATTTTTTTCTTTCCTTTAAGTATGATTCAACATCCACATATGAGTGAGAACATACGGGATTTCTCTCTTTGGGCTTGTGTTCATTTGCTTAAGATGATGTTCTCCAATTCTATCCATTTTGCTGCAAATGACATTATTTCATTTTGTAATTGGTGAGTAGTATTCCATTATGTATACTTACTATAATTTTTTATCCATTCTTCTGTTGATGGGTACCTTGGTTGATTCCATATCCTTGCTGTTGTGAAAAGTGCTGCATTGAATATGGAGATGCAGGTGTCTCTGTGGTAGAATGACTCCTCTCCCTTTGAGTATATTCCCAGTAGTGGTATAACTGGGTCATATGGCAGTTCTATTTTTAGTTTTCTGAGGTATCTCCATTTGATTTCCAAAGTGGTTGCCAATTTATAGTCCCACCAACAGTTTAAAAGGGTTCCCTTTTCTCCACAACCTCATCAGAATTTGTTGTTATTTGTTCTGTTGATCTTGGCCATTCTTACTGGAGTAAGGTGGAATCTTAGAGTTGTTTTGATTTGCATTTCCTTAATGGCTAGGGACATTGAGCATTTTTTCATGTATTTCATGGCCTTACAAAATTCTTTGTTTGAGAACTGTCTATTAGTTCCTTTTCCCGCTTGTTATTGGATTATTTCTTGTCTAGAGAGTTGCTTTCTTGATTTTTTTGTAAATTCTGGAAATTAGTCCTCTGTCAGATGTGTAGATCGCAAAGATTTTCTCCCTTTCAGTGGGGTCTTCCTTAACTTTGTTGATTGTTTCCTTTTCTGTACAGAAGCTTTTTAATTTCATGTAATCACATTTATCTCTTCTTGTTGCAATTTCCTGAGCAACTGAAGTCTTATTAAGGAAATGCTTTCCTATGCCTATAGATTGGAGCATATTGCCTATCTTTTCTTCTCGTAATTTTAAGGTTTCTGGTTTTATATTGAGGTCCTTTATCCATTCATTTCAAGTTAACTCTTGTGCATATTGAGAGGTGCAGGTCTGTTTTCATTTTTCTGCAGGTGGAAATTCAAGTTTCCCAGCAACATTTGTTGAAGGGGCTATCCTTTGTCCAATTTGCCTGCTTTGCTCCTTTGTCAAAGATCAAGTGGCTATCGATCCATTGGTGTGTCTCTGGGTTCTCAATTCTGTTCCACTGGTCTTCAGGCCTATTTTTGTCAGTATCAAGCTGTTTTTGCTACTACAGCATTGTAGTATATTTTAAAGTCAGGGATTATGATCCCACCTACACTAGGTTTGCAGCTTAAGAGTATTCTGGCTATTCGTGGTCTTTTTTGTTTCCATATGAATTTTTGGATTATTTTTTTCTATTTCTGTAAAATCTGTCATTGGAATTTTAATGGGGATTGCATTAAATCTATAGATTGTTTTTGGTAGTATAGACATTTTTACAATATTTATTCCCCCAATCCATGGGCAAGGGAGGTACTTCCACCTTCTTGCATCCTCTGCAATTTCTTTCTTCAATGTTTTGAAGTTTTTCTTATAGAGATCTGCAGGATCTTTGGTTAGATTAATTCCTAAGTATTTAAGTTTTTGATGGGCTATCATGACAGGGATGTAGCCTCAATTTCCTTCCTTTCCTACTCACAGTTGGTCTAAAGGGAGGCCACTGATTTTTGAGTGTTAATTTTGTATCCTGCCACTTTGCCAAAGGAGTTAATTAGGTCTAAAAGTTCTCTAGAGGAGTTTTTGGGGTCCTTTAGGTAAGATATCATGTGATCCACGAACAAGGATAATTTGACCTTTTCTTTGCCTATCTGTATCCATTTTATTTGTTTCTCTATTCTGATTGCTCTGGCTAGGACTTCAATCACAATCTTAAATAAGATAGGAGTGTGGACATCCTCGTCTTGTTCCTGATCTTAAAGGAAATGGTTTCAGTTTTTCTCCATTTAATATGTCGGCTATAGATCTGCCATAAATGACCTTTATAATGTTAAGATATTCTCCTGTTATGCCTATCTTCTCCAGGGTTTTTATCATGAAAAGTTGTTGTACTTTGTCAAGGGCCTTCTCAGCATCGATTGAGATGATCATATGGTTTCTGTTTGCAAGTCTCTTGATATGCTGAATTACATTAATAGGTTTTTGTATATTGAACTGGCTTTACATCTGTGGAATAAATCCCACTTGGTCATGATGCATTTGTCACCTTTTTAATTTGTTGCTGAATTTGGTTTGCGAGGATTTTGTTGAGAATTTTTACATTGTTCATTAAGGGAAACTGGTCTATAGTTTTCTTTCTTAGATGTATCCTTGCCCACTTTGGGTATCAAGGTGATGGTAGGTTCATAGAATGAGTTTGGGAGTACTCCCTCCTTTTCTACTTTTTGAAATATAATTTGAGGAGAACTGGTATTAATTCTTCTTTGAAGGTTTGGTAGAATTCTCCTGTGAACCCATCAGGTCCTGGGCTCTTCTTTGTTGGGAGGATTTTTATTATCTTTTCTATTTCGGTGTTTGTAATAGGTCTGTTTAGATCGCTTATGTCCTCCAGGCTTAAATTTGGTAAATCCTTTGTGTTAATAAATTCTTTTGTATTTTCATATTTTTGGGAGTACAGTTTATCAAAGTATTGGCTGATGATTTTCTGGATTTCATTGGAATAGGTTATGTTTCCTTTCTCAACTCTAATACTTATAATATTGGCCTTTTTTGCTTTTGATGAGATTGGCTATGGTTGCATCTATTTTATTTGTCTATCAAAATTTAAAATACAAAATCCTTTTGATAAACCTCTAAGTTATCTTGTAGAGACCATTTGATTGTGTGTAAACATGTAATGCTAAAAAATGTCTCCAGTATCACATACAAATATATATTATGTATGAAAATTTTAGTGCTTACCACAATATATGCAGTTAAAAAATACAGTAAAAAGATGCATCCAAACCACCATAAGCAACAGTGATCAAGAAAGAGTGGTACTGGCATAAAGATAGACATATAGACAAATGAAATAGAATCAAGAGTGCAGAAATACACAGTCTTCACTTGCTATCCCTGGGAGATTGGTTCCAGGATACCCTGTGGATATCGAAATTGGCAGTGGATGAATGCTTAAGTTCTATATGTAAAATGGCATGGTATTTGCACACACATCCTTTTATATACTTTAAATCATTTCTGTTGTTGTTGTTAGGTGCCATTGAGTCTAGTATGGCTCATAGTGACCCTACATACCACAGAACAAAACACTCCCCAACACTGTGCCATGCTTGGCACTAAGTCAGTGCTTCTCTGCTATGAACAGGGTTTTTGATGGCTAATTGTTCAGGAGTAGGCTGCCAGCTTCTTCTCCCATTTTTGCAGTGCTAGGAATTGAACCCAAAGCCTCAGAATGTGGAGAGCAAGCACTCTACTAACTGAGCTAAACCCCAGCTCCTCATCTCTAGATTATTTCTAATATCTAATGCAATATAGCCTGTAGCCTCAGCCCTGTGGCATCCGATCCTGTCAGATCTTGGAAGCTAAGCAGGGTTGGGCCTGATTAGTACTTGGATGGGAGGCCATCTGGGAACACCAGTTGCTGTAGGCTTGGGAGAAGGACCTGGCAACCCACTCCCAAAAATCAATCTGCCATTGAAAACCCTATTAACAGCAGAGAAGCACTGACAATAGTGTTTCCCCTGTTGTATACCGCTATGAGTCAGATACTAACTTGATGACACCTAACAACAACAACAACAACAACAGCAGCAGCAGCACAATATAAATGCTGTGTAAGTAGTTGCTGTACTGTATTGTTCAGAAAATGTTAGCAAGAAAAAATGTACATGTTTACTATGGACACAATTTTTTTCCTAATATTTTCAATCCATTGTTAGTTAAACCCACAATGCAGAACCCATGGACATGGAGAGCCAACTATACATATACTGTGTGTGCATGGTTAGTTGGTTTTCAACAAAATGCCAAAACCGTTCACTGGGGGAAAGTATAACACGTTGTGATGTCCACACACATAAGAAAGAAGCTAGATCCCTACTTCACAGTATGTATAAAAAGAAAACCCCTCAAAAATGGATCATAGTGCTGAATGTAAGAGCTAGAATAATAACTCTTAGAAGAAAACATAATTTTGGTGATCATAATTTTAGATATGACACCAAAAACAAAATCTACCAAAGAAAAAATAAATTGGACAAGTAAAAAATCTTTTGTGCTTCAGAGGACACTGATAAGAAAGAGCTTTAGAGAATGAGAGAAATATTTGCAATATGTATCTGCCCAGAAACTTATATCTGGAATATATAAAGAACTTTCATAACTCAATAAAAAAAGACAGCCCATTTAAAATATGGTGATAGGATTTACCCCGAGAAGATATTCAGGTGGATAATAAGCACATGTAAAGATACTGAACTTTATTAGTGATCAGGGAAATGCACATCAAACCATGAGGATGTAGTATGTCAAAACAAGTGGAGTGGCTATTGAAAGTCAGATAATAATAATCATTGTTAAGGATGTAAAGGAACCAGACCCTCATCCACTGCTAGTAATGAGTTTAAAATGGTGCAGCTATTTTAGAAAACAGCTTGTCAGTTCTTTAAATTAAAGTTAAACATTTGCAGGAAAATGAATAGACTGGAAATCATCATGTTAAGTGAAATAAGCCAGACTTAGAAAGACAGATATCTCATGTTTTCACTCATATGTGGAAGCTGGGCCAGCAGGCAGGAGAAAGGACTTAAAACTAAAAGGGGAAATCATAGGGATATATAGGGAAATGGGGAATAGATTTCCCAGTTTCTTGCTATTACTGGAAATGAACGTTTAGGAACACTACAGCTAAGAGTACATGTTACTGGTAAGGGGTACCAGAGGTTTATAGCTGAGGATAACAATTTCATTCCCACCTAGCAGCTCCATTAGCCCTAAACAGGGTTTTCCAGCAAAGATTTCAAGCTCTTTTAAGAACTCCTACTCTAACTCTGTACCCCACCAACATTTACCAATGGCGGGGGGGAATCCCTACACTAAAATTCAGTGTAATAAACTACTTGAACTATTTCTGATAAAATTTAAAGTAATTAAACAATTTAAATCTATTTTGATAACTTTCTTTGGTAGAATAGTGCATCTAATTCTAACATTGTCTTCTGAGTTTAACATGATAAGTAACTTATTATTTTTGTTGAAGGATGTATATAAGGTTGCATTCTGACTTCTATTCTCACGTTAATATTCTCAAATTGCACAGTTTTCTTTTTTATTACAATATTGAACATTTCATTGTATTAAATAGGGAGATTGAGGTCTGATGTGATATTATTTATTGTGGTAGAAACCACATTTATTAAATAATGCTCTTTCCAAAAGTTTCTCCTCTTTCTGCATATATAAAGTACCCTCTCAAAACACTGTACTGCAAAGGGCTGTGTCTATAGAAATTGAACATCTGTAAAGCATTTGAAAAAGAATGCAAGCTTTGAGATCTTTTGATCTTTAGTCATTGTACTTCCTCTTGAATACAAGTACTTATAATAAAAAGTTATAGTAAAATTTAATTCCATTTACCTAGACTTTCATAGTAAACCTCAAGCACTACTCTTTTTTGAAACAAGGTATTGCTTTGTAGCCTAGGCTGGCCTCAAACTGTGTAGCCCAGGCTGGCTTCAGACTCATGATCCTTTTTACTCAGTCTCCTGAGTGCAGGGATTGTAGACATGTGTCGTCATGCCTGGTTTAGCACTACTCTGTATAGATCAAAAAAATAAATCAATTAATTAAGTAAAGGTTTCCACCATGTACTTCTACCCACATTGATTCAAAGTTCTTTAAGGTGCAATTATTTAAAGTTACTATGTATTTCATGGGCTGGGATTTAGCTTACTTGGTAGAATGCTGTTCCATACTCGCTGAGGACCCAAGTTCCATCCCCAGCACTGCAAAATGGGAGAAAGAGGTGGCAATCCACTCCTGAAACAATCAGCCATTGAAAACCCTATGTGGGTTGCTATGCATCAGACTCAATTTGACAGCACCTAACAACAACAACACAACCAACAGTATTTAAAATGTTAAAGTTAAAAGTGTAGTGATAGGCACGGTGGTACATACTTGTAATCCTGGTGACTCAGGAGGCTGAGGCAGGAGCACCGCAAGTTTGAGACCAGAGGCAGCCTGTGTAATTTAACGAGACCTTAACTCAAAATATGTAAAACTGGGCTGGTAGTGTATGTAGCTCAGTGGTAGAGTGCTTGCAAAGCATGCATAAGGTCCTGGATTCAGCTGCCTCCCTGCTCCATTGCCATCCTGAATAAAATGTAGTTGATGCTCACTTTCTTTACAAAATACATTTCTGTTTCATTTTATGGTAAAACTAAGATTACCTTTCATCCTGATGATGAAACTTCAGGAAGTTTCATATCAGGGCATGTTTTTGTCGTAATGTGAACCCAAGGATCTCTCTTTACAGTATGAGAAAAGCGATGTATTTGTCATGTAGCATGAGGAAAAAAAATAGAAATAGGAGACGGAATCACAGAAAATTTAATCATTCCATTGAATTCTTCCTCTGACCCGTACCCCAATACCCCAAAGATCTAAGAGGCATTCTGGGAAGGCACTGGTAGGGGTGTTATTTCATTATGTAAACTGTGTAAAATTGCATAGCTTGAATGTAGGACTATTAGACAAGAAACAAACAAAACAAGTACTGGTTATTTTTATTTTTAGCTTGAGGTTTTAGAGAAGCAGCATATCAATTTTAAACAAACTTTCCTCCATTGTTCATTTTAACTTGGAATAAATAAATCATTGATCTCCAGTGTAAGAAGAAAAATGTCTTCTTCCTATTGATAGTGGAAGGTAACAAGATAATTATAAACCTAGCAAGAGTAGATTATCTGTGACCCAGATAAAATAATTAGAAATTACTTAAAAATAGTGGATTTCTAATCTTATTTCCAAAGTTAAAAGATCTCAATACAACCAGATGTTTCTGTTAAATAGATTAATCTGAAGCCCAATTCTAAAGGCTTATTTTAGTATCTTTTAATTTTAAACAGAATTTACATATATTTGTGTTTGTGTGCTTGTTCTAAAATTTATATTGGAGGTAAATGTTTCCAAAAACAGTATACTTTACGGCATTCTTTTTTTATTTAGGTAGCAAGTTACTTTAATAGTCCTTATTGAGACTGTTTAACCTTTTTACCCCGTTTCTTAATAAAATACATTGTAATGTTTTTATTAATGTAATTGCTATCAGAATTACAGAGCAGTAGTTCATATACAGCCAAGAGCATTCTGATGAACACCAGTTCTATGGTAGTGGGGGATGATTGTACTAGTCATTTTTTGAGTGATTCGGCTTGGAGAGACTTAATCAAGAAGTGCTGAAACAGCTGGTCCAGAGCATTCTGGTGAGGTTCTGACAGTGAGCTATTGTCTACCATGACACTCCTTTGACAGTTTATCTAAATTTTGTACACAAGCATTTTTTTTCCCCCCTGGGAACTGTAGAGTTTATGTAATAGCTGGAGCTTTTTATTTTATTTTTCTCATGAGCTTTTGATGATGTCTCAGGAGTTTAGTGCTTTTCTTAGCTGCAGTGAAGTTGAAGGTAGGATGAGGAAGGTATATTTAGTTTCATTTTTGTGCAAGGCTTAACTTTCACAAACAAAAATGATTTTTGCCTTTGGTCTCATAGGTATTGTTGAGGTCTATTTGAGTTACTAAAGATACCTTATTTTCTTCTTTTCAGGTTGAAAGAGGAAAATATTTTCCCCCATAAATACTGGCTCATGTTTAACTTCCAAAGTTACTGTTTGCCTAAACATAGAAGAATCACAAATCAGAAGTGACTTAATTTTAACTTGGTTGTCTTATGCAATGAAAAGTATCTTATTTTCAAAATGTTAAATCAGTTTAAAGGGAATTAACCATTAAATAGCATTTCATTAATCAGTTAGTGGGTTTACTTGCCTTTTATTATGTACTCAGAAATGTAGTCTTGATATTATTAATCCTTAAAGTTAAATTTTGCCTAGTATCCCAATGAATCAGTGTAGTGAATTAGCAGCATTTAGTGCAGTCTCTTTACAAATTATCTTTGGTCTATTCGGCTTCCGAGTCAGCATTTCAGATTTGCAAATCATTGATAATTGTGCTGAACCCAGCTCACTTATATTTCTAAAAAGGGAGAAGTATATAGCATTTTTGCTTTCTTTTCTGAGTTACATCTTTGTTTAATAAAAACAAAATTATTTCTAATATAATATTTCCAACTGTAATATGAAATATCTTCTCAGTACCTTCTTAAAAAACTAGAAAAATCATTAAAAATTTAAAATGTCATTACTTATCTTAGATTCTTGTAATGCCATGTGCTAATACTGGCTATACTATTTGTTTGAATTTTGAATACAATAAGATTCTCACTTGCCAAGGCATTATTTTAAATATCAAGCTACAGTTTTTAGTAATATAAAAAATTCCTTATAAAAATAATCATCAAAATTATTGCTGTCAAAATAATATAGTACAGAATTGAATTGCTCCTTAGCATAAATGTTGTTGCTGTTGTTGGGTGCCTTCGAGTCGGTATCCAACTCATAGCGACCCTCATAGGGTTTTCAATGGCTGACTGTTTTTTCAGGATTGCCTTGGGAGTGGATTGCCAGGCCCTTCTCCCATTTTTGCGGTGCAGGGAATTGAACTCGGGACCTCAGAGACTGCAGCGCAGCGCTCTACCAACTGAGCTAAATCCCAGCCTAATACTCACACTGTTGTTGTTGTTGTTAGGTGCTGTGGAGTCGAGTCTCACTCCTAGCGACCCTATGGACAGCAGATCGAAACACTTGCCGGTTCTATGCCAGGCAAACCATCTTATTTATGTTTAAGCCCATTGTTACAGACACTGTGTCAATCCATCTGGTGGAGGGTTTTCCTCTTTTGCATTGACCTGCCACTCTTCCCAACATGATGTCCTTCTCCAGGGATTGTTCTCTACTGACTACATGTCCGAAATATGTAAGACGCAGTTTGGCCATTCTTGCTTCCAAGGAGCACTCTGGTTGTACTTCTTCTAGGACAGATTTGTTGGTTCTTTTGGCAGTCCATGGTATATTCAATATGTTTCTATAAAAGTACATTTATACTACATTACTTCTCTCTGTTCAGTGTAATAAACTACTTGAACTATTTCTGATAAAATTTAAAGTAATTAAACAATTTAAATCTATTTCAATAACTTTGGTAGAATAGTGCATCTTATTGTCTTAAAGCATTACTACTTGCTGAGTGATTAGATACTTTTAGTTGTGGTTTTGGTAAAGAAACTAAACATTTATCCATTTTGGTTTTACTTATAATTTTCCCCTGACATTCATTTTGTCATCACATGATCTAAATCCACATAAATATTTAACCTGAATTTAAAATATCCTGAGATTCAAGAAAGCAATGAATCTTACAGTTTATTTATGATCTTTTGCCACAATGATTCAAATGCTTCTACAATCACATTCTATTGATATATTACTTCCCAAATTCCAGCAAAAAGGGTACATTAAATGCCTATCTTCTGCTGATAACCAAAAACCTTATCAAAAGTCTAATTTTGATGTTAGAATGGTAAGCATAATTGAATTTGGGTGTTGATTGTAAACATAGTTTTTCAGCTATTTCAAATATTCAAGTTAGTGTAAGGTTTATTTATGCATCATATTATTGTGTATAATCATCCTCTCTGGCTTCCTGTATAGTATTTTCTTGTATGTTTGACTGCTTGTTCTAGACTTTCTGCTACAGACTGTGTTGTAAGAGTACTTAGTTAATTTTTGATAGATGGACAAATGAGTAAATGAACCATGGTTTATGTACTCAGCATTAGTTTTATCAGCTGGATTATAAACCCCTGTGGGCATAGGATTTTATGTATATAGTTTCTCCTAGTCTCTGTCATTTTATCTTTAATTCTAAAAACTTTTTGATTAAACATAATTTTGAAAAATTATATTCTAATCTAATTGAGATGCTGTATCTCCAAGCCTTCTCAGAAAGTGTTTAGTAGGCACTATCAATAAAAACCAGGACTTGCATTTATTGAGGAGTTATTTAGGGCTTTAACATGTATTAAGCCATTTAATCCCCACAAAAACCTATGAGGTAAACATTATGACTTGGAAATTGAGGGACAGAGTTTTAAAATAATATTCTTAAGGTTATACAGCCAGAGGTAGCTTGATGAAGAGAAATATGGAAATTATTTTGGAAAGAGATTTTTAATGGCTACAAATGTAAGATCTGTTGCCCTCTCACTTTGGTTCTATGATTGATTAGCTATTTATGTGAACTTCAGATCCTAAATAAAAGAGCTGGTCTTCTTTTAAAGATGGGTGCTTTTTCAAATGAGGAACATAGTGAATTCTGGCTTCAGAGGAAAAGAGGGAGCCAAGATTAACAGGACATTTTCTGTTTCTTTGGATTGAAAAAAATATAAAAATAAGGAATCATGCTCTTTCTAGCCATGTTCTGTTAGTTCAGTGTGGCAAATACATATTCAGTTACACATTTTGTTCAGTATATCCTGCTAGATGTTGTTTGTATACTGATCAGAGGTGCTAAGGAGTCAAGTAATTCTTTCTTACAATTAGGAGAAATTAGTCACAGATAAAACAGGTACAGTATCTCAAATTCTGAATAACATTCCTGAATAGTGTTTTAAACTCTAGATTAAGTCAACATAGAGTCATTAGGTAGCTAATTCATTAGTGAATTGGGTAGCCATATACAGCATAGTTAGAATTGTTGACAAGATCTATTATGAAAAGAGAGTGCATATGATCATTAATGTTAGCTTGGCCTGTCTTTACCTAACTAATAGAATAGTCTTACTTTCATCAGGTCTTCAGTTGGGCAGGTCTAGAAATTCCATTTGAAGCAGTTTCCAGTTAGAGCCAAAAGGAAGAACTGTTCCACATTCTAAAGAGGTGGTCATATAAACCAGATTGATTGTTTATTCCTTTAAGTACAGTTGTTAGGTGTGCCAAAAGACTCTTGAGCACATTCTTCCTCCCGTATGACAATATATGTGGCAAAGTGTTGATTGGTGAAAAGAACTCAAAGCAGAATGAATTAGTTGGATGGATTGTATCATCAAACTCTCTATGGTACAAGAGCTGTGTTCTCAGGCCTGTTAGCCAGGAAACCTGATGATAAATTCTTCCTCTTTATAGTTCTCTCCCTACCCTCCCATTTTTCTGATATCTGACATACTTTTCTCCTTTTCTCCTAGGAACTTTTCCTCCCATTCCAGGAATAAATCTTACCTGTTGGAATACAGTTTTATTTTATAGTCATACATATTTTTTAGACTGAACCTGAAAGACTCTTAGGCTAGAGATCAGCCATCAGAGGAAGATAAAATATTAATTGATAAGTAAGATCTGTATTTCTGTTAAATCTTGCTAATTTTAGTTTATTCTTTAAGAGAAAAAAAGAACTTCTAATTTTTAAATAGTGAAGCATTCTCATGTATCACTGAGTTATGCAGACTGCTGGAAGTTTTAAGTATTTTGATTATTAGACCATAGCACTCATAAATTATTTCTCTGGAAATAAGATAATTGTGGCAACACACAGTAAGTAGTTGCTTTTTATCATTCTTGGAAGAATGAATTTTTTCTGAATAGCTGAGTTTGTGAATTGTATTTATCTTCTTTAAGAATAGCAGTTGTTTTGGTTGTTTCCTTGATGGGGAATAAAAATGTAATCTTTTCTTTCTTTCTTTTTTTTTTTTTCAGTGGGGGAGGCAGTACTAGAAGGTTCAACCCAGAGCTTTGCTCATACTTTGCAAGTGGTCTGTCACTGAGCTGCACCTCCAGCCCATTTTTCATTTTTTTATCTTGAGACAGGTCTTGCTTAGTTATGCAGGCTGCCTCTGGCCTCAAACTTTTGATCTTCCTGTCTCCACTTCCCAAGTCTTTGGGATTATAGGAATGTACCACTGTGCCTGATAACATGTCACTTTGTAAAGCAAAACAAAAAATAACCCTAATTTAGTGCTGAAGAATAATATGTGGTTTTTACTCTTTCTGAAGCAGTAACCTCTCTTCTCTTCTTCATTGCTGTTTTGTCCAGCTTATGAATGTTAATAGCTTAACTTGTGTTTGTGTTGCTACAGTATTCTGTGTAAGTTCCAGCACAAAAACCTGATAACGTTTTTGGATGTTCAAATACAAGTTTTGTACATTTTCTTAAAGTAGTATTCTGGATAGCTGAATTTCAAAGAACTGAGCATTTGTCATTTCTAGAGAGAGGAAAAAATGCCTATTTTGGCCAGTGTCACAAATTCTATTCATAAGGGATGGTAAACATCTCATCCTTTAAAAGAATAAGCATCTGTCCATGATGATTTAAAAGGTAGTATTCTAGTTATTTCCTGACATATATTCCAGAAAGGTGTCAAAAACACTTGAGAATAAAAGCTTTTTATATATGAAATCTAGCTCTGAAGTCTTGTTGTTGTTGTTGTTGTTGTTGTTGTTGTTGTTGTTGTTAGGTGCTGTCCAATTGGGTCCAACTTACAGTGACCCTCATAGGATTATCAGTGGCTGATTACTTGGATATTGCTTTTGGGAGTGGATTACCACTTCCTTCTCCTGGCTTTTTTTGCAGGGCAGAGGATTGAACCTGGGTCCTCAGAGAGTGCAGCATGACACTCAACCAACTGAGCTAAACCCCAGCCCTCCTGCAGTCTTTAAAGTATATTTTTTCAGTGCTGCAAATAAATTCCTCAACATTATGGTCAAGTTGTAAATTTATGCATAGTAAAAAAGTCTTCTTAGTGTTATGTGGTGATAGTAGTCTGACCTTGTAATTGACTTCCTTATCTTGAAATAGTTTCCAAGTTTTAAGCATTGTCCATGATTTTGATTTTAGGCCATTCACACAACTTTCCTGATAGCACTTTGTGTCTTCTATCCCCTTTTCTTCTTTGTACTTTCGCACAAGCTGTCTTAATTGCTTTGGAACAACCTGTTACCACCAGACTCTTAAGAAACCATTAAAAACAACTTCATTCACTTTCTTTAAATGTAGAACCTGAAGCTCATGTTTCCTTCAAGTCCTTAATTAATATTCTCATGTATTTGTGGAGTATGTTTTCATTTTTTAAAAAACACTTAAAAAAAATTTTTTTTTGAGACAGAGTCTCACTGCGGAGCCCAAGCTGGAACTCACTATGTAGACCAGGTTAGCCTCAAACTTGCATTGATTCTCCTGCTTATGCCTCCTAGGTGCTGAGATTATAGGCATGAGATACGTCACCCAGCTTTAAAAAACAAACAAAAACATTATTTTGAGGAAGTTATGCAACAGAATTGCCTTCAGCCATACCCTGGCATTCCATACCATCAGGGCCTGGTTAGTATTTGGATGGAAGACCAGGACCTGGCAACCCACTCCCAAAAAACAATCAGCTGTTGAAAACTCTATGAATAACAGAGAAGCACTAACAATGCTGTTTTGCCTGTTGTACCTAGGGTCACTATGAGTCAGACACTGACTCAACAGTACCTAACAACAACAACATGCAACAGAATTAAGGAAGGTTAATTTATTTATGGTGCTTGGGATGAACCTACAGCTTTGTGCATGTTAGGGGTGCACTCTTACCAATGAGCTACATCCCTAGCCCAAGAAAGTTTAATTATAAATAGAACTCTCATCTGATACAATGAATTTCAAAACATGTTAGGAAAACTAATATATATAAAATATGTAGCTAATCTGTAACTTCTTTACTAATTCCCAGAGTAAATGAAACTGTTACTGGTTACTTGTTGTCCTTAGGTGCCTTGGAGTAGGGTCCAATTCAGCAACCTTATATACAACAGAAAGAAACACTCCCTGACATGTGCCGTGACCCACAGTATTGTCAGTGCTTCTCTACTATTAGTGTTTTCAATGGCTGATTGTTTTGGAATTGAAATTGGCAGGTCCTTCTCCCTAGCCTGCAGCACCTGGTATTCCCAGGCAGTCTCCCATCTAAGTACTAACCAGGCTGACTCTGCTTAGCTTCCAAGATCAGGTGGCATTGGATGCCAGGGTGCTATGGCTACAGACAAAATAGGAGCTAATCGATAATTTCTTTACAGATCTCCAGAGTAAATGGAATTATTATTGGTTACTAGTCACATAAAATACAGATTTATTTTCCCTTATGGAGGCTAACTGGTTATTCAACTATTCACATATGAGAATGTCATACTATGAGCTATTCATGTAACATCTCTAAAGTGTTTTTTTTTTTTTTAAGTAAAGGTGCTATTAATTAGCATCATTGGAAAAAAAGTTCTTCAGCCAAATAAATTCTTGGGATTTGAGTTATGATCATAAGTATTTGCATGAATAGTTCTGATTAATAATAGTACAGTCTACCTTCTACCATATCTGGGTAAGGTTATTAAGATAAAGGGAGAAGAAGAGGAAATCTTGTCTAATGTTTTTGTGTATTTGAAAAACTATATTTGTACTGTTTTAAGTGTGTTTAAAATACAAACTTTTATCTAAAAGTAAGATTGTACAATTTGTGTTACTTGAATATTATAACAATTTGTTAATCTAATGATGGATCTTCTGTTAATATAGTTTAAACTAGCATTTCTACAAACTTTCTGTTTGTTGTGTTATTTTTCTTATACATTTTTATTGGAGCCTTATTAAAAACACACAATCAGAAATTGTTTTATTATCAAGATTGATTTTTCTGTTGAATAAAGGAAATGGTTTTCACCAAGTAATACTAATCAGTTAACTTTTTTAGATCAATAGATGTTGTAATATGGCAAATTCATAGATTGAATTTTGTTATTTACAAAATTCCAGAACCAGTAGCACTCTTGGGTTCTTTGTAGTTTTTGTTCATTACTGTCCATATGTCATTTTGGTATTTATTTTGCATATTCACTGACCATTAAGTGAAAAATAATAAACTTTTGAAAGAACTATCAAGAAAACAAGTGTAGTAAGTGGTTGTATTTTAATGAGGTAATTCTCCACAGTTTTGGTGAGGTTTTGTATTTGAATAATGTTTTTTGGCAGTATGTAATGTTGAATCTGTTTTTCCAAGGGAATGTGTGAAAATAATTTAAAATTCTTAATGCACATATATAAATTTTGTTTGTTTGTTTGTAGAAACAGAGTCTTGATAGGTAGCCCAGGCTGGCCTAAAACTTGAAATCTTCCTGCCTCAGCCTCCCCTGTGCTTGGATTACAGGTGTGCACCAGTGCACCTGGCTTAAACTTTTTAAATATTAAAAATATTTTCTGACTAGAACTAAAAACAAAATATATAGAATAAAAACTTCATAAGTTTGTTACATCTGAGTATTTTTTTTATTTTTAATAGGATACAACATCTATTGAAAAGATGTCAAATTGTTGTGAAGAAATGTAAGTATAAAAGTGAAGTGTTTAGTGTTTTTATTTAAACACTGAAATAGCTAGCGACATTTGAGAACTGTGTGCATACAGTAGAAAGATACTATGCCTTTTTATTTGGTTCCTTGACTAAAGCCTGACCTAGACAAACATAGCAGTCTTAAAGTAGGGGTCTTCCAGCCATGGTAGTTTTTAAACAAAATAAGTACTGATTGTTCCTGTTCCTTGTCTAAGTAAAGTAAGTTAAATTATTTGTCCTGAAAGTACTCATCAAAAGAGATTTGCTACTGTGTTGACACACATTCTGTTAATTCTGAGATTCTCCCCTGCTTCAAAAGTTGCCCTTGGTTGATTGACGACACAGATACAATATCTGTTATCCAGAGTTAAAACTCAGCTGCATGCCACAATAAAAGAAAAGCTGTATTTGTGATGCTGGGACACAATTCATCAGAGTCCCGTAATGGATCCCCAGCCAACCTGTATTGTTTTAGCTGACTGAAGTGCACCATGGGAGTGCTGTCTTTCACTAATAATGCTGTCTTCTGTAGATCGAGGCCCCGAAAGCCATGGCAGCAGACCTTCTCAGAAGTTTTTGGCACTCGTTGGAAGATCCTGTGGTTCATTCCTTTCAGGCGAAGGCAACCACTGCGAGTTCCCTACCACTTTGCCAATCACGTCTAAACAGATGGATGGTGGGCACAGATGGGTCCTCCACGCTGGAAATGCGTTACAGGTTTTATGATAATAGAACTATGACAGTCTTCAAGTCAATTAAAATCCACCCACCAATCTTAGGCATCATAATGTGCCCCAGGCTTTATTTTAATAGTGATCTTGATCCTGTTGTGGGACTAATACAAGATCTATATTTAAGTTTTAAAGCATGTTTACCTTCAAATTAGCTTTCCACTGAGTTTTCTTTAAATGCTTTTGCTACTAAACTCAAAAGGCAGTGATTGGGATATAATAATTGTACATAAATTTCTTTTAGTACTGACAGTGTTATAGATTTTAATTTATAGGAAATTTCAGATGTTTATTTAAGATGTTTACTTTTAAACAGTACTAACCAAATCTGAATTTAATTCTTCAGGTTTTACAAAACTTGATGTACCTTCTTAAATGTAAAAATTTTTTTCAAATACAAGTTAAAGTACTTAATACTTCTTTTTATATGTGCTGTAAGATTTTTTAAATGCAGCATAGGAATGAACAACAAAGTGCAGTGTTTCTTTAAGAGTAGCTTTCTAATGTTTTCTCCTTTTCACTGAAACTAAAATAAAAATACCACTAAAGTAAAACATCAACTACCTATCTTATTATAAAGGAAAGATTAATATTTTCC
>VMDO01013569.1:8664-57825 GCA_007922755.1 Pedetes capensis
TAATCCGAGAAGCTGGACTTTATGAGGAAGAACGTGGCATCAAGATTGGAGGAAGACTCATTAACAACCTGCGTTATGCAGATGACACCACTCTGCTTGCTGAAAGTGAAGAGGATTTAAAACATTTACTGATGAAGATCAAAGATCATAGCCTTCAATATGGGTTATGACTAAACATCAACAAAACAAAAACCCTTACGACTGGGTCAGCATGCAACTTCACAATAAATGGAGAAAAGATTGCGATTGTCCAAGATTTTTGCTTTGCTTGGCTCTATAATCAACACCCGTGGAAGCTGTTGTTGTTAGGTGCCGTCGAGTCGGGTCCGACTCATAGCGACCCTATGTACAGCAGATCGAAACACTTGCCGATTCTGTGCCAGGCAAACCATCTTATTTATGTTTAAGCCCATTGTTGCAGACACTGTGTTAATCCATCTGGTGGAGAGTTTTCCTCTTTTCCGTTGACCTGCCACTCTTCCAAACATGATGTCCTTCTCCAGGGATTGTTCTCTCCTGACTACATGTCCGAAATATGTAAGACGCAGTTTGGCCATTTTTGCTTCTAAGGAGCACTCTGGTTGTACCTCTTCTAGGACAGATCTGTTGGTTCTTTTGGCAGTCCGTGGTATATTCCATACCCGTGGAAGCAGCAGTCAAGAAATCGAAAGACGCATTGCTCTAGGAAAAGATGTGGCAAAAGATCTCTTTGGAGTATTGAAAAGCAAAGATGCCACATTGAAGACGAAGGTGCGTCTGACTCATGCCATGGTATTTTCAGTAGCATCATATGGTTGTGAAAGCTGGACACTGAACAAGAGAGACAGAGAAAGAATTGATGCTTTTGAATTGTGGTGCTGGAGACGTCTATTGAATATACCATGGACTGCCAAAAGAACCAACCAATCTGTGCTAGAAGAAGTGCAACCAGAGTGCTCCTTGGAAGCAAGAATGGCCAAACTGCGTCTTACATATTTCGGACATGTAGTGAGAAGAGATCAATCCCTGGAGAAGGACATCATGTTTGGGAGAGTGGCAGGTCAACGCAAAAGAGGAAAACCCTCTACCAGATGGATTGACACAGTGTCTGCAACAATGGGCTTAAACATAAATAAGATCGTTTGCCTGGCACAGAATCAGCAAGTGTTTCGATCTGTTGTACATGGGGTCGCTATGAGTCGGATTCGACTCGACGGCACCTAACAACAACAACAACATAATGTACAACATAATGTAATGAACATAACAACAACAACAACATAATGTTCCACCTCCTCCCTTTGCTTCTCCAGTCTGAGTGATATTAGGTACTGTTGGAGTTACTGCCACTATGACCTTTTAGTGTGAGTTTTTTTTTATCTTCTCAGTCACCTAGTTGGTAACTTCATGCTAAGCTAACAAATCATTAATCTAGGCTCAATAATTGATATGGTTTCTGTCTTCTGGCTAGATCCTGACTGATGTGTGAGTTATACATAAAACTGCAATATGGAAATTCCATGGAAATTTTCATGATTAAAATTCTTATTTCTATATTTATGAAAAAATTTATAAGCATGTATCAAGGAAATAACATGCTATTTTAGTGGCTCACTAGTTATTAAAACTTATCTAATTCATAAAATTTTTTCCCTGTTTACTCTTTTTGGATTGGAAAGTTTAGTTTCCTTCCTTCGTTCCTTCGTTCCTTCGTTCCTTCCTTCCTTCCTCCCTCCCTCCCTTCCTTTCTTCCTCTCTTCCACTTTCTCTCTTCCCTGCACCCATCCATCTTTCTTTCTTTCTTTCTTTCTTTCTTTCTTTCTTTCTTTCTTTCTTTCTTTTTTCTTCTTTCATTTGTTCCTTCATTCCTTCTTTCTGACAAGGTCTCACTATGTAGCCCAGGCTGGCCTCAAGTTCACTCACAATTTGAATCTCCTGCCTCAGCCCCCCAAATGCTGGGATTACAGGCATGTGTCACCATACCCAGTAGAAAATTTTTAGTTTTCCAAAGAAGAATATAAGAACACAGTGTGTTCTGATTAATCATTTTAAAGTGTTTTCACGATTTTTCATATAATTTATTTATAGACCTCCAACTTTACTGCTATATCTCTTTTTAAAGTTGTACTTAAACTTCCTGTTTCTGTGTGCCTTCACTTGGAAACAGAACAAAGGGAAGAGAACAGTGAATCATCCCTACTGTAGGCTTTCCAACTCCATGAACTGCTCCTTGGGTTTCAGAGTGGTGTGCACATTTACTTTGGAGGGAGCTTCTTCGGAGAAGTTATTGGCTGTATTTCCCAAATAATAGACTTATGCTTTCTTAATTATACATTTCTATATATTGTTGTTGTTGTTAGGTGCCGTCGAGTCGGTATCCGACTCATAGCGACCCTCATAGGGTTTTCAATGGCTGAGTGCTTCGGGATTGCCTTGGGAGTGTATTGCCAGGTCCTTCTCCCATTTTTGCGGTGCTGGGAATTGAACTCAGGGCCTCAGAGACTGCAGTGTAGCGCTGTACCCACTGAGCTAAATCCCAGCCCAAGTGTTGCCCAGGCTGTCCTCGAACTTGCGATCCTCCTGCCTCATCCTCCGCAGCAAGTTGATTGCCGGCATGTGCCACCACGACCCGCTTTCTATATATAGTTACTATTTATTCTGGCTTGATTTAGACAGAATGAAAGAAACCTGAACCCCAAAACAACTCATTTACTATGTTTCAATCTTCTAAAATGATCTAAGTAAATATTTTCAAACTTGAAATTCTTATGACTATTTACTAATGTGTTTGTTTTGTTTGGCCTTTTTAGACAGGCATCTAACACTGATGTTTATATTACTAAAAGCCTCACTTAAAGTTTAATTGCTTCTAATTGTTTCTGTGAACTGAAGCAGGACAAGGCAGGTCATTCAGGGATAATTAAGCTAATGAAATAAGGGTAAAATTTTCTGAAAATTCTCTATAAATAAATATGGTAGGAATTTCAGCAGCACTTGAATTAGACAATGCATGGGCCTAGGAGTAAAGCTGAGGAAAAACACTGGTTTAAGTTTGAAGCTATTAATAATGTATTTTCTTAAGCAAGTTTCTTTTGTCTGTCTGGAAGAGTTTATATCTTCTATGAGATCCACAGCAAAATAGGGTCAGGCTTGGTTAGTACTTGGATGGGATACTGCCTGGGAATAATGGGTGCTGTAGGCTTGAGAGAGGGAACTGACAACCTACTACCAAAACAATCAGCCACTGAAAGCCCTATGAATAGCAAAGAAGCACTGTCAGACATATGTTGGGGATGGCACAGTGTCAGGTAGTGTTTTGTTCTGTGGTACATAAGGTTAGTACAAGTTAGACCCAACTGGATGGCACCTAACAACAACAACAATAAATTTCTACTTCTAATGAAACCTCTTGATAATTTAAACCAGGTGATGTTGGGGATGGATGGGATATTTGCATGATAAGTACCTTTTTAGAGTTTCAGAGAAAAAAAGAGACCATTTTGACAGAGAAGAACCCTATGAGGGTCGCTATGAGTTGGACATGACTTGACGGCACCTAACAACAACAACAACAAGCAGGTATCTTAATAATTACTAAACTAACACACTCAGCTCTGAAATTCTTTTAATTGAGTCTTACTGGGATAACATTTCTTGGTCAGTATCATCTATAAAGGACTACATTTTTCAATAATTATCCCATATGTCACAAAGCTGTAGGAAGCACTCAGAATATGCTTTGCCATATTTTCCTGAAAGCCAGTTAATACAGTAATTGGTGATATTAATCTATGCTATACAATTTCCTTTGTTAGTAAGAAAGAACCCCGAGGACCAAGCATTGTTTTATTTACAAAGGTTATATAATGCAAAAAAAAAAAAAAAAGAAAAGAAAAGAAAAGAAAAGTAGAGATCCCTGAGATGTTTTAATTAAAAGAGTCTAAGAGAAAAGATGAACTATGATTTCTGGCATATTAAGGCCAAGAAAAAAATGTGAGATTCTCAATATGGTAATAACTGCTAAGATTTTAAAAAACATGACTTTTTAGATAACCTAGAACTCAACAAAGTATCTTGTCACTTCATTAAAACATTTGCCTAGCACTATCAACTGTTAATAACATGACTACCAACAAAGACAGTTGCATGGGTACAAAAATAGGAGCCATAATTTGATTAGAATGACAGCATAGTCACTCATAGAATGCATGTGGTAACCCAGCGAAATGTTTATCCCTAAAATAAACAAATTAGAAGAAGAAAACAAAAGAATGCTTTCTGAAGAATACAAGTAGCATGGTAGTACAGAGAATAAAGCTTTATTAAATACAAGCAAAGACTGAAGATTAAAGTGTTAATTTAAAACTTCCATTAATGTTGAGTAGGCAGAAAAGTATCCCTTATGAAAAAGTTATTACTTGTACATGTTTACTCTGTGCCAAATATTGTTCTAAATATTTTACATTCAAGCTTTATCAGAGTACTGTATTCTAGATCCTATAATAATCCCTCTTTACAGGTAAGAAAACTGAAGTACAAACAGGGTATCTTGCTCACAGTTCCATGTTGTTAGGTGCCATTGAGTTGGTTTGACTCAGAGCAATCCTCATAGGGATTCATATCAATCCTTATAGGGTTTTCAATGGGTGATTGTTTTGGGATTGCTTTGAGAGTGGATTGCCCTGTCCTTCTTCCATTTTGGAGATGCTGGGGATTGAACCTTGGTCCTCAGAGAGTGCAGAGCAGCACTCTACCAATTGAGCTAAGCCCCACCCCCCACAATTCCATAGCTAACGAATAGTAGAACTGTGGGGTGAATACTGTAGACAGACTCTGGTATCCACACACTTAAATACTGAGATACTGAGGTTTAAAAGGAATTGAAGCAATGCTGAGGTCCAAAGACAGTGTACCATTCTAATGATATTTGGCACACTAAATTATTTGTACTTCAGATAATTTGCATTTGCCAGTCAAACCAGACCCCATTTGAATTCTTCAGTGTTTAGAACTATTGATGGTATAAAATTGATACTAGATTATTATAAAAAATCCTTAAAATATAATCTGGTTAATTGGTCTCCATGTCTTCAGTTAAAAAAAAGAACTCAAGCTAATTGTAATCATACATTGTA
Source organism: Pedetes capensis (assembly GCA_007922755.1). Taxonomy (NCBI): domain Eukaryota; kingdom Metazoa; phylum Chordata; class Mammalia; order Rodentia; family Pedetidae; genus Pedetes; species Pedetes capensis. The sequence goes on from VMDO01013569.1 coordinate 13,779, forward strand.
TCCAGATGGATGGGAAATCTTCAACAATCAACATTAGATCACCTAGACTTGATAGGTTTGGCATTTTGAAGAAATTATAAATTTTCTACCCATTTTCAACCCAAATTTTGGTAAAATGCAGCTTCCACTCTTTAAAGCAATAGTCTTTGAAAACATTGTTTGCAAAAGACATGTGGAAATTAATAAAAATGACACACAGACTACATTTTTCACATAACTGAAATGACTGTGGTATAATCGTAACTATTAACAAGGATATTTTAAAAAATTCTGCAATGCTAAAGCAGCCAGCTTATTCAATTGCATTCTTTAATGCTTTTAAAGTTTACAAAAATCTGCAAAGAAATATTCCTGAGTTAAGAGTAGTTTACTAAAGAGAATCTAGTACCATCAAACTATGAGTATATTCTTCACATGAAACTATGACTACATTGAAGACAAATTATTCTGAAAAGTGAATTTATAGCTTTGTATGCAGTTTTAATAATATTTTTATGGCATTAAAATACACATTACATAATTTTTTTTAAATTTTAACTCTTCATATGCATAAAAGTCAGTAGTAATAAATACATTTCAATAGCATTAAGTAAATTCTCAATGCTTTATAATTAGCAACACTACTTATATCTGAAAGTTTTCATAATCCCTACTAAAACTTATGTAAGATTAAACAATAACATTTCCTTTCCTAGTTCTTCAGCCCCAGAAATCTTTATTCTCCTTTCTATCTCTGAATTTGCATTTTCTAGCTCCCTCAGGTAAGTGGAATCATTTAAGAGTTGTCCTTTTGTGTTTGGCTTATTTCTTTAAGCAAATTTTTTTCAAGGTCCATTCATGTTATAGCATATATCAAAGTCTCACTCTTTTTATAGCTGAAAAATACCGATTATGTGCATACCACATTTTGGTTTCCTATTAATCTATTGATAAACATTTGATTTTTTACACTGTGAGGGTTTGTTTACTTATTTATTTATTTTTTATTTTATTTTATTTTATTTATTTTTGTGGTACTGGGGGTTGAACCCAGGACCTCGCACTTGCATGCTTTGCAAGTACTGGACCACTAAACTGCGCCCCCAGTCCATTGTTTTTCACTTTTTTGAGACAGGGTCTCGCTAAGTTATGCAGACTGTCTCTGGTCTTGAACTTGGGATCTTCCTGCCTCCCCCTGCCAAACCGCTGGGATTACAGGTGTGCGCCACTGTGACTGGCTCTAAACTTTGAGGTTATTGAGGATGATGTTGTTATGAACATTGATGTACAAATATCCGAGGTGGTGATTTTTAATCCTTTAGATATAATCCTAGGAGTGGAGCTATTGAATCATGTGTTAATTTTGTTTAATATTTTGAGGAACTACCATACTGTATTCCATAGTTGTTGTTGTTGTTAGGTGCCGTCGAGTTGGTATCCGACTCATACCGACCCTCTGTATAACAGGGGAACGCTATTGTCAGTGCTTCTCTGCTGTTCATAGGGTTTTCAATGGCAGATTGATTTTTGGGAGGGGGTTGCCAGGTCCTTCTCCCAAGCCTACAGCTTCTGGTGTTCCCAGGTGGTCTCCCATCCAGGTACTAACCAGGCCCGACCGTGCTTGGCTTCCAAGATCTGACGGGATCTGATGCCACAGGGCTACAGCTGCAGGCGTATTCCATAGTAGTTGCACAAATATATTTTCCCATTAACAGTGCTCAAGTTTGTCTATCTCTTTACACTCTCACCATCACTTGTCATTTTATATTTTTAAAAATTGTCATTCTAGTAGGTATAAAGTGGTGTCTTAATATGGTTTTCATTTTTATCACCCTAATCACAAATAAGGTTAAGTATCTTTTCATATGCTTATTGGCTATTCATATATCTTCTTTTAAAAATATCTATTAAAACCTGTTGCCAATTTTTAAATATAGTTGTTGTCTTATAAGATTTATGTACATATTATATCTTAATAGCACCTTACAACAGCAACAATATTTCATTAGATGCATATTTTGCAAGTATTCTCTCAGTAAGCTGGCATTCTGCTTCCTTGATAGTATCCTATGGCACACAAAAATTCTTTGTTTTGATAAGATCCAATTTATCCTTTTTAAAAATTTTATTGTCTATGTTTTTGGTATTATGTGCATGAATTTGTTGCAAAACCCAAGCTCATGAGGTTTTTCTCTAATGCTTTCTTCTGAGAGTTTAATAGTATTTAGCAGGGTTCAAACCTGCAAAAAATTAGGTTCAGGTTTGGGTGCTATTTCAATATGTTAAAACTATTAAAATAAATCTGTATCATTTAGCCACGTGTGGTACATCTTCAATAAAAACCTTATATTGAGTTGGTATTTTGCTAGATATTGGGTTATTACCCAATACTGTGCCATGCACACTATCTGTTTATGTTTGAGCTCATTGTTGCAGTCACTATGATTCTTCTCACTTTGAGTCATTTCACATCAGCAAAAGGGGTCCCAGTTGATGTAACTTATTCCTATTATTAAGGATTATTTTATTCTGAGTAGGAAACCCTTCCCTAATTATTTCTTGAATTCCTTCCAGCCTAGAGGGGGGGTCATTTTCTGGAAATGCATTTGACAGTGTTTCTCTACCATTCATAGGATTTTCAAGGGTTCATTGCTTCCAGAGTGGGATTCCAGGTACTTCTCCCTAGTCTTAGTCTGGAAGCTCAGCTGAAACCTGTCCACCATGGGTGGATGTGCTGGTATCTGGTTTAAAGTAGGGAAAGGTGTGCGTGAGGGCCATATCCTTTCACTGTACCTCTCCAGTCTCTATGCTGAGCAAATAACCTGAGAGTCTATACTTTATGAAGAAGAATGTGGCATCAGGATAGGAAGAAAACTCATTAACAACTTGCATTATGCAGATGACACAATTTTGTTTGCTGAAAGTGAAGAGGATTTGAAACATTTACTGATGAAGGTCAAAGAACATGGCCTTCAGTATAGATTGCACCTCAATGTCAAGAAAACACAAATCCTGGCAACTGGGTCAGCAAGAAACATCGTGATAAGTTGACTACAGACTGAGGTTGTCCAAGATTTTGTTTTACTTGGTTCTACAATCAACACCCATGGAAGCAGCAGTCAAGAAATCAAAAGGTGCATTGCATTTGGAAAAGCTGTTTCAAAAGACATCTTTACAGTGTTAAAAAGTAAAGATGTCAAACTGAAGATGAAGGTTCACCTGACCCGTGCCCTGATATTTTCAGTCACATGATATGCTTGTAAAAGATGGACATTGAATAAGGGAGACAGGAGAAGAATTGATGCTTTTGAGTTATGGTGCTGGAGATAAATATTGAATATACCATGGACTGCCAAAAGAACCAAAAAATTTGTCCTAGAAGTGCAACCAGATTGTTCCTTAGAAGCAAAAATGGCTGGATGGCATCTTATGTATTTTGGACATATTGTCAGGAGGGACCAATCCCTGGAGAAGGACACAATGTTTGAAGAATGGCAGGTCAATGAAAAAAAGGAAGACCCTCAACTATATGGATTGACAAAGTGTCTGCACCAATGGAATTAGATATAAAAAGATCATGTGCCCATCTCACAGTGCTGCGGAGTGTTTCATTCTGTCATACATAGGTTTGCTATGAGTTGTACCCAACTTGATGGAATCTAACAACAACAATCTACTCATTAGATTTGTGCGGCAAGCTCAGTGTTTAAGACTTCTTAGGATGCAGCTTTAAGGATATTATATGCACAAAATAATCTACCTAAAAATATTTGAAAACTCCCAAGGACTTTACAATCATATTAGCCAATAACTTTCTTCTTTAGAAAAAGTCATATAAGCATAGGGAAGTTAAGGTGGAAAATAATTGAAAATTACCTTTGAAAATAAATCTCTGCCTATATATGTTACAAGTTTTCAATCCACTGCTCTGTTGATGAACATCTTGGTTGATTCCACACTCTCGTGACTGTGAAGAGTGCTGTATTAAAAATGGAAGTTCAGGTGTTCCTGTGCTATGATGACTTATCTTCCTTTGGGTATATTCCTAGGAGTGGTATAGCTGGGTCATATGGTAGCTCTATTCTTTGTTTTCAAAGGTACCTGCATATTGATTTCCAAAGTGGTTGAACTAATTACAGTCCTACTAGCAGTGTAAAAGGGTTCCTTTTTGCTTCACATCCTTGCCAGCATTTGTTATTGTTTGCTTTGTTAATCTTGGCCATTCTTACTGGAGTGAAATAGAATCTCAGTGTTGTTTTGATTTGCATTTCCCTGATGGCTAGGGATATTGAATATTTTTAATGTGTTTATTTGCCATTTGTACTTCCTCATTTGAGAACTGTCTATTCAGTTCCATTTCTCACTTATTTATTGGGTTATTTCTCTTGGTGTTTGATTTCTTACATTCTTTGTACATTCTAGAAATTAGTACCCCGTCAAATGTATAGAATGCAAATATTTTCTCTCATTGTGTGGGCTCTCCCTGTACTCTGTTTATTGCTTTCTTTGTTGTACAGAAGCTTTTTAGTTTCATATAATCCCATTTGTCAATTCTTGCAGCACTTTCCTGGGCAATTGGAATCTTGTTAAGAAAAAAATTGCTTATGCATATATGTTGGAGCATAGTTTCTATCTTTTCTTCTAGTAGTTTTAAGTTTTCTGGTTTTACGTTGAGGTCTTTTATCCATTCAAGTTGACTTTTGTACAGAGTTTATTACTCAGCAATAAAGAAGAATGAAATTATGTCATTTGCAGCAAAATGGATGGAACTGGAAAACATCATCTTAAGCAAATAAACTCAGTCCCAGAAAGAAAAATACAATATGTTCTCACTCATATGTAGGAGCTAAATTTCACTTAAAGGGAAAAAAATACATACATATGTAGATATATAAAAATGACAATAACACTTACCTAAGAAAGGAAAATATAAGCACAGTAGACAGAAGGGGGAAGGGATCAGGAGGTAGGAGTGAGGTAGCAGCAAGGAGGAAGGGGAGGGGAAACAAAGTAGAGGAGAAAATGGGAAAGGAGAAGAAAATCTCAAACGACATGATGCAGCTACATGAATACATGGGGAAAAAAGGGATAATATAACTCCTGAACATATATGAGTTATTATGAGTGAGATGTGTCCTAACTTCCTTACCCATTCCTCCTCATGGGAAAGGAAGAACTAGTTTAAGAGACTTTCTTACTGACTTTGGAGATGTGGTCCTTGTGCACTCTCTCTATTATCCCCACACACTGTAGTACTGCTGTTGGAATTCAAAAGCCTTGTTTTTGTTGTTAAGTGTCGTCAAGTCGTGTCCAACTCATAGCAACCCTCATAGGGTTTTCAATGGCTGATTGTTTCAGAAATTGTTTTGGGAGTGGACTGCCACATCCTTCTCCTATTTTTATGGTTATGGGGATCAAACTCAGCTCTTCAGAAAGTGTGGAGCAGCACACTACCGACTGACCTAAATCCCAGACTGAGCCTCAGTTGGAAGTACTATTTTTGGAAGTTCTAGAAACTTTAGGAGATGGGGCTTATGTGGAGAAGTAGGTCACTGGAGTTGGGTTCTCAGTACTATTTTGTCCTTGCCCCCTTCCTGTTCTTCTCTCTGCTGCCTGTCTGTTATGAGATGAACAGCATCAACCACTTGTTACTGTTGCCATGATGTATTGCCTCTCTATAGACCCAGAAACATGAAGCCATACAAACAGAATAAAATCTCTGATGAAACTGTAAGCAAAATACATGCTTTCTCCCACAAATTATTTCTGTTAGATACTTCATCATAGCAATAACAAAACTAATACTAACTGACTAGCTATTTTGTCATCCTGTTCATATGAAACAACAACCAGATTAGATTCAATGACTAGTTTCACTCATCAGTTTAAAGGAATTACTCAAGTCTACTTTTAAAAGTTCATTAAAATTTGCAATTTTCTGTCAGCACACTGACAGACATTTTAATGAAAGTAGTTATCTCTGTGTAGATTCTAGTTTCAAAGATTTGAAGCTGACAACAAAGTACTCTTTTTATTCATGGTATTTTTCTTCTGTTGAGTTGCCTTGAAAACTCAAGTAGCAGCCAGGTGCAATGGCACATTCCTGTAATCCAGTGACTTAGGCGACAGAGGCCAGAGGATCATATTTTCAAGGTGAGAGGCAGCCTGTATAATGAGGGAGACCCTGTCTCAAGATTACAAAATAAAAATAAAAAAGAGTCTGCAGGTCCGGGAGTGAAGCTCAGTGGTAGAGTGCTTGCAAAGATTGAGCCACTGCTTCTAGAGGACATACGAGGTTATGTTCCTGTGAACTTCTTATCAAAACATTTTTATCAACTGATCAATCAATACACAGACTTGTTTTATGTGTGTTTCTGTTTAAAGACACATTTATTATATATTGTTGTTTCATTAACTTTGAACATGTTGCTAGGATCACTGTGACTCATTCCAGAAACAAATTTATGTAACACATGTATTTCCATAGGTAAATCTCAGTCTTTTTATGCTTAGGAACTCTAAAAAGTCCTTCAATACTATGCTTGGAGTATATTTTCAATGCAGAAATAACCAAGGAGAAGCACAAAAAATGTGGAAAAGGATTAAAAATACACTTTAATGTGTAAGTGAATTAGCAAATATGAAATCCATAAATAATGAAGACTGATTGTATTTGAGCTATGTATTGGATCCTGAGTGCCACTGGAAAATTCAGGAAAACACTAGGAAGTTACTTAAGAAATACACATAACTGAGCCAGGTGTGGTGCATGCCTGTACAGGTGCACACCTGTAATCCCAGTGGCTTGGGAGGCAGAGGAAGGAGGATCACAAGTTTGAGACCAGAGGCAGTCTGCATAACTTAGCAAGACCCTCTTTCAAAAAATAAAAAAAAATGGTCTCGGGGTGCAGCTTAGTGGTCCAGCAGTTGCAGAGCATGCAAGCACTAGGCCCTGGGTTCAACTCCCAGTACCAAAAAAAAAAAATACACATAACTTGCCAATTGCTCTTGACACATATAATCACATTTAAGAAACAACTATTAAAATAATTTCAAGAATTAAGAACTTGTAAGTTTCCTTTGTGGCTGGAATTTAGCTCAGTTGGTGGAGCTCTGCTTTTCAGTCTCTGAATTCAATTCTCAGCACCACAAAAATGGGAGAAGGATCTGGCCATCCACTCCCAACACAATCCCAAAACAATCAGCCATTGAAAATCCTGTGAGTTTTGCTATGAGTTGGACACAACTCAACAGGACCTAACAACAGCAGCAACACATTTCCTTTAAAGTCTCCATTCATTTTAACTTCTTCAGTCTCTTTAAATACAAGAGAGAGAGAGAAGTCTCCATTCATTTTAACTTCTTCAGTCTCTTTAAATACGAGAGAGAGAGAGAGAGAATCTATGGAAATCACAAAGTGAAGTCAACTCAAGAGCATGAGGAACAATATTCTTATGATAATAGTGCCAGGGTGGAAAGTTCCAAGTTACTTTAGATTTCTATGAGAAAATTATTAGCAGTAAAATCAATAAAAAGTTAGGGAAGACATAATTTTTTTTTCTCTGAATAAGAGTAAAATAATTTACAAATAAAAAAAGTACAAGTCATGAAAGACAAGCGTTCAGGAAGAAACTATACAAACCAATAAGTCTAAAGCCATTACTCAATAAAGAGACAAAGGCCACAATTTGTGGATACAGAAATGAACAAAAAGAGGCTCTGTTTGCTGATCATGAGAGAGCTTGGCATTCAGTGTTAAATGTCATAAGCTTTGTTTCATTTTCCTTTTTGTGCTGATTTCAATTGGTACAGAAAGCCATCTGTAGGAAATACCAATGCAATTGACTAAAAATAGGACTCTGAAAATTGTTTTGTCTTGAGTATAAAGCTAAAACCACCCAGTCTTTTAGCAAACTGAAATCAGGGTCTTAGAAGAACTTACCTTCATTAGAATATCCTACACAATTTCTTGGAAAAAATTCTAATTTTTAAGTTATTTATGACAAGAGCAAAAAAAAAGTCTGCTTTGAAAAAGAAAGAACAAAACTACTGGTAAAAGGAATGAAAATACTGTTAGATCTGTATCAAATTACTTAGTTTTATTAAAAAATGAGAAAAGAAATGATTAATGCTAGTGTTTACTAAGTAATTACAAAGCGATGGGGACTCTTTCAGATTTTATGATATAGATGTCATTGTTAGTCCCATTCACAGTGAGGAAACAGAAGTGCAAAGATATTAACTATCCTTTCATATCTTACGACTCTTAAGTAACAGAGTTGGGATAAGAAGCCAAGCAGTACAATTCCAGAGCCTAAGCATTCGATGCAGTCTCCATACAATGTGAGGAACTCCTTCTATGAACAGAAGGAAAGTAAATAGAAAAGCATTTTCACTAGATGAAGCACTACATAGAAGAAAACATGGTATCAATTTTAGGTTGTAGTAAATTTGAGGTGATTATAGAGATGTTCTTGGGAGACAGACCTGGCAACCCACTCCCAAAAATCAATCTGTCATTGAAAACCCTATGAACAGCAGAGAAGCACTGATAAAGTGTTTCGCCTGTTGTACGTAGGATTACTATGAGTCGGATACCGATTTGACAGCACCTAACAACAACAACAATAGAGATGTTCAGCCGTAAAGGAGATACAATCAAGGGGACCTAATATTGGCCAGATAAGACATTCAAAGTGAAATGTGAAAAATAAATGTTGACTAGCAAAGTGAAGCGTGAGTGTGTGTGTGTGTGTGTGTGTGTGTGTATTATTCCTGACAAAGCAACCTGCTTATGAAAATTCACTACGGTGGTAAGGAACTGAAATGAAAATGGTTTAAAACAATCTGGTGTGTAATCACTGCTGTTAAGGGCAATTTATTTGATCCAGCAAAACACTAATAAATAGTGCAGAGTCTCCCTTTGTCATCAAAAACTATTATTCAAATATTTATCTTTTTAGAGAAGTTTTAGGTTCATAGCAGAGAAGATGTTACAAAGATTGTCCATATGACTCCTTCCTACACACACGCATAACCCCCCACACCGTTATCAATATTTCCTACCAGAGTGGAACATTTATTACAATTGACAAACTCACACTGACACATCATAAACTACCCAAGTCTTGTTATTATTTGGACTCACACATATGTATAATGACAAGTATTTACATTATAATTCTAGAATATTTTTATTGTAATAAAAATCTTCTTTGCTCTGCCTATTCATCTGTTCAATACTTCCAGCTTTCCTCTTACTCCTGGCCAAAACTTGGTAACCACTGATGATTTCCCTTTTCCAGAATGTCATATGGCTGGAATCATAAAGTAATATAGCACTTTCAGATTGAATTCTTTCAGTTATTAACATGCATTTGAGGTTCATCTATATCTTTTTATGTTGTGGTGGTATAATTCTTTTCAGGACTGAATAATACTCCATAGTTTAGATGTATCATAGTTTATTGATCCATTCAATGGCTGAAAGACATCTTGGTTGCCTCTAACCTTTGGAAATTATAAGTAAAGTTGCCATAAATATTTGTGTGCAGATATTTGTGTGGGTGGACATAGTTTTTCAACTATTTTAGGTATATACCAAAAAGTACAACTTCTAGATCATATGGCATGGGTATGTTTTGTTTTTGTTATGGTTAGGTTCTGTTGAGTTGGGTCTGACTCATAACAACTCTATGTACAACAAAATCAAACACTCCCTGATTCTGTGCCAGGCACATAATCTTACGTTTAAGCCTATTATTGCAGACGTTGCATCAATCCACCTAGTTGAGGGTCTTCCTTTTTTCATTGACCTACTCTTCTCCCAAACATGATGTTCCTCTCCAGAGGTTGGTCCCTCCTGACTACATGTCCAAAATATGTAAGACACAGTCTAGCCATCTTTGCTTCCAAGAAGCACTCTAGTTGCACTTTTTCTAGGACAGATCTGTTGGTTCTTTTGATAGTTCATGGCATATTCAATATTCATCTCCAGCACCATAATTCAGAAGCATCCATTCCTCTCCTTTCTCCCTTATTCAGTGTCCAGCTTTCACAACCATATGATCTGACTAAAAATACCATGGTATGAGTCAGGCGCACCCACTTTCAACACTTTAAAGAAGTCTTTCACAACAGCTCTTCCCAATGCAAAGCATCTTTTGGTTTCTTGACTGCTGCTTCTGTGGGTGTTGATTATAGAAATAAATAAAGGAAAATCTTGGAAAACTGTAATATTTTCTCCATTTATCATGAAGTTGCATACTGACCCAGTTGTAAGGATTTTTGTTTTATTGAGGTGTGATTCATATTGAAGACTATGTTCTTTGGTCTTTACCAGTAAATGTTTCAAATCTTCACTTTCAGCAAGAAGAGTTTTATCATCTGCATAAGTTTTCCTCCAATCCTGATGCCGCATTCTTCTTCATAATTCCAGCTTCTCAGATAATTTGCTCAGCACAGAAATTAGCAGTATACATTTACAACTAATCCAAATCTACTTTCAAATACTGTTATTTTTGCTCACTGCATCATAGGTAGTATGTCGTATAATAGAAAAATAATCCTAAATTTCCCTTTTTCATTGTTGTCATTCATTTCATTGGCACTAGCTCCTGCAGTATTTCCACCTTGAGTTTGCCTGTTTGCCTCTACAATTTTGAGACTAGCAGTTTTCCCTGGATGCTCACCACTCCTACAGATCCATGAAAAGTTAACTTTTTAGTCTGTTGAGGTTTTTATTTGATATTAGAACAGAATAATTTTCAAACTCCTTACATGTTTAATCAGAAAGTTTTCATGTTAAGTAGACAGGTTCAGTGACTCTGGATGCATGGATCTTGTTACCACAATTTTCTAAAACAAATGCACAAGACACTTTACACACTCCATAATCATCAGGTGTTTGGAGCTCAAATTCCAACTAAAATTAGTTGGATAATGCTAATATCTCTAAATAAATACCAAATAAATAACTCATTAGCTGAAACCTGGTTCAATGGACACTTTTGACTTTCCGCTAGATTTATACGCCTCCAATTGTGAGGACACACAAAAATTAAGGAAGATAAATTCTAAATTTTTGTACACTTAAAATGTTGCATCAATTTCATTCAGAAAAAAATATGTAGAATTAAACTGGTTCATATTGACTAATCTCACATTTTTTGTGAATGTCTTGTTAAAAACCAAATTTTGTTTGTAAAGAATTATTAGGAGCCTTATAGCTTTAGCCAAGAAGTCATCTTGTTTACCATTGTCTGTCACTGTCAATCCATCTATCATTGTATAAGAAAAGATCATGATTAAACCATCATAACTACACAAAAGGGTCTTGTCCTTGAGAACAGACAATAGCTGTGCACATGAGTTCAGGGAAAATCATACAGCCACATCACTGAAGAACAAGTGTGGAGCTGAATATAGTGGCATATGTCTATAATCCCAGCAACTGGGGAGGCAGAGGCAGAAGGACTGTAAGTTCAAGACCAGAGGCAGCCTGCTTAATTTACCAAGACCCTGACTCAAAATAAAAAATAAAAAATGGCCTGGAGGTGCAGCCTTGGGGTAAAGAACTGGAAAATTATGTGTGAGGACCTGGGCTCAGCCTTTAAGCTCTGCAAAAACAAAACAAAAAACAAAACAAAACAAAATTACAACAAAAAAGTCACTCAGTGAATAAATCAGTGAACTTTTGAAAAGTTTTTAATTATAAGCACACATATTTTCTCCTACAAATTAGTTAAGTTTCCAGCCACGTCATTTTTCATCAGCATGTTTATAAGCATGATTAATTTTGGGAGTTTCCTGATGAGATAAAAATAAAAATTCTGAATACTTTCTGTGTGTGATTTGAAGTTGTTGTTCACTGATAGTTTTAAGATGTAGTCTTTGTAAATTTATGGTTTCAATTGAGAATGTGGCTCAGTATCTAAAAACAGGAAGTTTTCACATAACTTTGAAATCAGTAAAATATGCAACTAAGTATCATCTGAATCATGGAGGGTTATGGAAGGAAAGAATGCTGTGATGGTGAACTTCCCAACATGGACTTGAAGATTGTGTTTGTTGTTAGGTGCCATCGAGTCACGTCAAACTCATAGTGACCCTCAGAGGGTTTTTAATGGCTCACTGTTCCGGGATTGCCTCCTGAGTAGATTGCCACATCCTTCTTCCATTTTTGTGGTGCTGGGAATTGAACTCTGGACCTCAGAGACTGCAGAGCAGTGCTCTACCAACTGAGCTAAATCCCAGTCCAAAGCTCCACCTTAATTGACACAATGTTAATAAGCAGTAAAAACAATGCAAAAGTATAAGACACTCAGAAATGTTTATTTGGCTGTTTACTATCTGTTATCGCAGAGGCACAAATATGTATTAATTTTGGTGTCCTGTGTGAAGAAACAAAATGATATATAAAATCATTTGCATCATTTATATACATGAAAAATCATGTATGCAGATTTGAAGGAAACTCACTCAAATTTTTTAAAAAGTAATATTAAGAAATTGGATAAGAAATAAAATTGAATAAGAAAATTAAAATGTTTGAACCTACTTTTGAAGTCTTTTTAGCTTCAAGTTATCTTGAACAATGACCATCAAAAAGAATTTAAAAATTTATGAAGAACTTGTAGTACATATATGACCAAATGTGATTATTGACAAGTAACTGACTTATTTAGTATATTAAAAAGACATGATTAAAAATGACTTAAGAGATTGAATTATCTCTCTCAAATATAAACTTTTCTACTCTTCTTATTAAAAACTATAATGCTTGATAGAAATAATATAGAATACAACTAACAGTTGAATAATAAGCAGTATCATTTTTGTGTTCATTTTCTAATGCAACTATGTTTTGATCCTTTTGTGCTGGTACAAAAGCTGCTTAGACTCCTTATGTTTTATATAATTTGTATTACCTTGGTTGTTTTGAAGTTATTATTTTTGTCTTTGAGACAGAAAAACAATCCAAAAAGATTAAAGATAAGGTATAGCAGAACTAGCTAGCTTAAATGTCTTAAAACGATACTTTTATTGTGCTTACAGAACCTGTGGGCCCTTCAACATGTCTGGATCCTCCACTGGTACAGTAGACAGCTGAAGGTATTTGACTAGTGATTACTGGCCTCATTTAGAGGTGTCTTCATTCATATGTGCATTGGCTATTTCCAGCTGTTAACTAGGACCTCTGTTGAGGCTGTGGCCAGAGCCTGTGGTCTCCTCCGGTAGTCTGTATTTCTTTAGATATCCTCATAATAGAATTCTTACTCATTCAGAGCTCAAAAGTTAGTATATCTTCTAATGGATAATAATGACCACATTTTAATTTTGAACACCATCTTTCCCTCAATGTATTGCTGTCTAGTATTTAACTTCAACATCGATTTTACTCTCATTAATTAGCTACTATAATTACACTGTGTGCTGTTTAGGTATACTCCTACAGTTACCAATTCCTTTGTTCATCAATTCTCCCTATAACTCACCGTGACCTCACACTTTCTTGCTTTGTCTTAAAAGCCTGGTGGTTTCATTTTTGTTACAGTCAACTTGTTTCAAGCAAGTTACAAACCTAAAAGATTTGGTTTGGGAAGGAGGGTAGCATAGATCCCATCTCGGTGAGAAGGCTAAGTCTCATGGTAGAAGACTTGTGAGATGGAAGATGCTTTTTGGTAGAAAACTTTGGAAAAGTATAGTTTTCCACAAGCAATACTGCTAAAAGGCAGACGTATAACAACTGCAAGCTAAAATACTTTTAAAAACCTCAGTTATGAAAAACTGATATAAAGATACTTTATTCAAATAAAATCTGAAGGAGTTGACCATAAATAGACATATATTGGAGGATCTTTTATAAGATACATTTCAAGAAATTGAATCAAATATAAAGAAGTGAGTTATAGGGAGAATTGATGAACAAAGGAATTGGTAACTGTAGGAATGTACCTAAACAGCACACAGTATAATTATAGTAGCTAATTAATGAGAGTAAAATCGATGTTGAAGTTAAATACTAGACAGCAATACATTGAGGGAAAGATGGTGTTCAAAATTAAAATGTGGTCATTATTATCCATTAGACGACAAGTGGTATTGATCACCTCTAAGCAAAACATTTATAAGATACAAAAACAAAGTGCAGCATGTAGAACGCATAATAGTAACAGCATGTGCCAAAAAATTTTAAATAGGCTTGGTTGTGATTCACACCTGTAATCTCAATGATTTGGGAGGCTGCGAAAGGAGGATTGTATGTAGTGGAGTGCCCTGGGTTAAATCCTGCAGTACTAAAAAGCAATAATAATAATAACAACAACAACAACAACAACAACTAACAAGCATTTTAATAAATCTTAAAAAATTAATATCATATAAGTATTACAGCAAAAATAAGTAACAAGGCAAAATTTATAAGTGACATATTCTGAACATCAATGTTATAAACTTCTGAAAAAATGAGATGGAAAAGAGAAGCCATATAAATGCTAACCAGAATAAAAGATTTAGTTGTTTTTGATCAGAAGAAAACCTGATAATAATAACAGAACAATTAACTATGAATATAAAACAATTTCTCTTTCTGAACCTTCCTATGTTTAGTAATGTAGCATTAAAAGCATTAAATGAGCAACTTACAGATATAAAAAGAACAATTGAAAAACTTCAGTCATAGAGGAAATTTTTGCACACCTTTTTGAGGGGTATTGAGGTTTCCAGATCAAAATGATCCCAAAATTGAACAAGAACATGGAGAATGTGGCCACTTTGTTCTAATGTTGGTTTTTGGAAAACAACATGGATATTGTAAAGGATTAAGTGAAGAATGTTAGCTGAATAGCATGAGCAACATGTCTTGAGAATTAATGTTAGTATTTGGATTAGCAAAATGTGTACAAATCAAATTATCCTGGACAAACTGGGACATAAGTTCTCACAAATATTATACTACTATTGGAAATTTTAAAACATATAAAACAGTGCTACAGAAACACATGGTTCATAAATATGTTGAAAAGCATAATATGTTGGGAATGAGAAAGAGTGAAGGATGAAAGACTTGAAATCTACTGTATATGTTTTAAATAAGAAAATGGAAACATATTTAATTTAAAGATCTAATTAGCTTTTATTTGCAGTTCATGAATTGAAACACAATCACATTCTATGAAACAGTAAAAGCTTCCATCGGCTAAGCAGAGGAGATTAGCTTCATCAGAAAAAATTATCGAAGAAAATTGATAGGAATAAAATGCTGATTGGTCGTTTCAAAGTTACTTTCCTTATACAGTTACAGCAGAAGGAACTTAGCATGCTCGCCTAGGTAAAACTGGGCTCCTTCTGATTGGTTGCTGTGAATTTCTGGGTTTTCTTGTTCTTTTGTTTGTTTTATTTTTGCAAAATTTGGTTTTTGGTTGTGGTACTTAGCACAAATGACTGTTCTGATTTAATCTAGTATGTTGGGACCTAGAACAGGAGCTTGGTTTAAATCAAAACCTCTTATAATTTTTATTTGGGGTATGGTAAGTAGAGTAATGCCTGCAGCCATACCACTCTGGCATCCGATCCCATCAGATCTAGGAAGCTAAGCAGGGCTGGCCTGGTTAGTACTTGGATGGAAGACTGCCTGGGAACACCAAGTGCTGTAGGCTTGGGAGAAGGACCTGACAACCTACTCTCAAAAAGCAATCTGCCATTAAAAACCCTATGAATAAGAAGCACTGACAATATTGGTTCACCTATTGTATGTAGGGTCACTATGAGACAGATACCGACTGGTTGGCACCTAAAAACAACAAGTAGAATAATAGAACCCTCCCTCAAAGACATTCACATCCTAATTGTGGGAATCTATGAATATGTTAGGTTACATGGCAAAAGAGAATTAAGATTACAGTTGGAATTAAGCCATTATTTGCCTGATTTTCAGTAGATTATCTTGGATTATCCAAGTAGGCCCAAGGGAATCACAGGGTCCTTAAAGAAGTAAGCAGGAGGCAGAAGAAGAGGTAAGGGCTCTTAATCTGTTATGTTGAGTAAGGAAGACTCAATCTGTTATGTTGTTGTTGTTGTTGTTGTTGTTGTTGTTGTTGTTGTTATAGCTGTGTTAAAATGGAGGAAGGAGACCATGAACTAAAGACTTGAGCAGCTTCTGGAAATTAGGAAAGGAAAGGAATTAGATTCTCTCCTAAAAACCTTCAGAAGGAATGCGGCTTTGATGGGACATTGACTTTAGCTCAGTAACATCTGGGTCCCCCATGTGTCTGTCAGCTCTTGGGCTATGGGGACTTGCATGTTGCTGTGATGTTGAAAGCTCTGCCACTGGTGTTTCAGATACCAACAGAGCCACCCATGGTGGACAGGTTTCAGCTGAGCTTCCAGACTATGACAGATTAGGGAGAAGGACCTGAAAGCCCATTCCTGAAACAATTAGCCATTGAAAACCCTCTGAATAGCAGAAATGCATTGATAATATTGCCGGACATGGTACCATGTTGGGTAGTGTTCCTTTCTGTTGTACATAAGGTTGCTATGAGTTGGATCTGACTCAACAGCACCCAACAACAACAACAAGGCCTAGGTCAGATTCCTGATGTCTAGAATAATAAATTATTGTGTACTATTTAAGCCACTAAATTTGCTGTAAATTATTTTGATGGTTGTGCAAAACTAATGTTTTACTTCTTTAAGGCAAAAATGTAAAAGCATTTTTACATTAGAAGTGAGTGAATGAGTGTTTTCTAATGCATTTAAATAATGCATACTTTAAAATGTAATACAAATCTGTAACATACTTATGTACACATATTTGAAATATAGTTAGAATTGTTTTTGGCTTAGACTTCATGTAATACTGATTCAAAACCAAAATCCAGTTGTTTGCAAAAAATAGTAGGTGAATATATTTAAATGGTGCATATATTTAGATATAGAAATTTTTTGACAAGCCTCCAGTGAGAAAGTTGTTTATCTTCATGTGTTAAGGGTTATCCCAAGTGCTTTTTGAGTACACAGCCAAATAGCATAAAAATTCCTTTTTTCTGTCCACGTCCTTTACAGAAGCCCTTACCAACACTCTTATGTACTCTAACTTGTCAACTAGGAGAATTTCCTTTCATCATTCTGTTTGTGTTCTTTTTCTCAATTTTTCTTGCCTTTCTTTTTGTCTCAATTATGTCTCAATTATTTTTCTTTTGGAAGTTTCTGTTCCAACTCTCCTAGTGCTCTTGTTACACATTGTAAAACTCTAGAGTGGAAATGAGTGGAAGTTGTACTTCCTTTGTGGATATTTTAACTTGCTAAATTTGCTATAACAAGGCATACATTGCATTGCTTAACCAACAGAGATTTATTGTCTCACAGACTGGAGGGTAAGAAACTGAGATCAAGGTGCCAAGTGTGATTGATTCCTTTTGTGAGATCTGAGGGAGAATCTGTGTAACCTCTTGTCTGGTTTCTGGTGGTTTGCTGGCAATCTTTGGCATTTCTTAGCTTTTGGAGGTATTATTCATATCTCTGCTGTCATCTTCACATGGTGTTTTCCTATGTGTGTGCATGTGAGTGTGTGTGTGTGTGTGTGTGTGCATCAATTCCCCCTTAGTCTGAAGATATCAGACATATAGCGATTCATTTACTCCAGGATGACCTCATCTTAACTTAACTACATCTATAACTACTCTATTTCAAAATTAGGTTAGCTTTTGAAGTACTGGCTATAACATCAACACACAGATTTTTGGAGGGTATAAAATTCAACTCAAACTAATGAAGGAGGAGCTTGTTAGCACTCTTTAATAAATTCTGCTCTCATGAAATGTATTATCTGTACCTAATTGTCTGGAAGGACACCCACAAAAATCTTTCTAATGGCTTCCCATGGGACAGGGAGGAATAGAGTAAAAGGAAGGTTTCAAATGCTACTCTATATGACTCTACATTAATTGAAAGTTTTAAAATAATGAACATATCTATTCATGTTACTTTTTAAATTTGAAATTTTTAAAGGATTATAAAAAGATAATTTCCCAAGGATGAACATTTATCAAAAAATCTCAAAAAATTACTACACATGATTATCTACCAAAAATACAATTGAGCATTACACAATGATTACTATTTGTATGGATTATTCACTGGCAGGAACTGAATAATGTGATACTGATAGAACCAAAAACAATATTTTGTTTATTCCTTTTTGAGTGTATAATCAAAACCTTTATTTTACTTAATTTATCCAACAGACAACAGTTTGTTCAAAATAGTAATAATGTATTTCACATATAGTAACTATATATGTTGTTGTTGTTATTAGGTGCCGTTGAGTCGGTATCTGACTCATAGCGACCCTCATAGGGTTTTCAATGGCTGAGTGTTTCGGGATTGCCTTCGGAGTGGATACAAAACGATGTCTATCTATGTTTTATTGACTATGCAAAAGCATTTGACTGTGTGGATCATAATAAATTATGGATGACGTTGTAAAGAATGGGAATACCAGAGCACTTAATTGTATTTCTGAGGAATCTGTGCACAGACCAGGAGGCAGTCACTTGAACAGAACAAGGAATCACTGCTTGGTTTAAAGTCAGGAAAGTTGTGCATCAGGGCTCTATCCTTTCATCATACATCTTCAATCTCTATGTTGAGCAAACAATCCAAGGACCTGAGCTTTATGAAGCACACACATATAACATATTCATATTTGTAGTTATTTCTCATAACTTATTAATTGCTGTCATCAATATATCATTATAAGCAGATTGGGGTTATTTTGTTATCTCTGCCTGTTCATATTCCTACATGGACAGCTATAAGGAATGATTTTCATTCATATTCACTTAGAAAAGGCAACAGTAAATTTTCTTGCCCTAAGGTTGGAATACATAAGTAATGAAAATAATCAGGTATAGTAATAAATCAGTGCCATAGCATAAACAGATAGAAATACTAGTAAAAGATAGTTTACATTCAGATCCAACAGTCTTTATCATCTGATAATTCAGTTGTTCCTTAGTGATTCCAATTGGAGTTTTACATTCCAAAATGGTATTCCACAGTGAAAAAGTTTTCATAATAGTGGATTTGTATCCTGATGAGACACTGAACTGCTTGTTTAAAAAGTGTGAAGTCATCAGAACTCATGAAAACATAATTATTATTTGAATTCCTTCCAAGAAACATCACCTTGAAACATTGACAAATTACAAATTACAAATATTCTCATTCTCATTCTCATGGGTTCATCTTTATCTGAGAAAAAAGAAATGAAATTACTATAGAAAAACTTGCCAATAATTTTGTCAGTATGTGTGTTACAATATTAATGGTAATGTATAAATAATAATGCATCTTAAACCAGGCGCAGTGGCGCACAACTGTAATCCCAGTAGCTCGGGGGGTGGAGGCAGGAGGATCTCAAGTTCGAGACCAGAGGAAGTCTACATAACTTAGTGAGACTCTGTCTCAAAAAGTAACCAAAAAATGGGCTGGGGGTGCAGCTCAGTGGTCCAGCACTTGCAAAGCATGCAAATGCGAGGCCCAGGGCTCAACCCCCAGTACTGAAAAAAAAAAAAAGCGTCTTGTACAAACATTAACAATTGTTTGTTTGAAGAGTATTAGAACTTTTTATTCTAAAATATAGTTATATGAACAAAATATTCTGAAAAATTAAAAATTAAATCATGTTTTTATTTTTTATAATCAAACTTAAGCTTTTCATGATTACTTTGAATAGTTTTATGTGCATGTTAGTAATATATATTTCAGTTTTAATCTAGTGTGTGTGACAGAATGGTTCACTACTCTTGTATTCAAATATCTTTCTTTTTATTTAATGTACGTACAATATAATGAGTTTGACTGTGGGATTTTCATGTAATTATTTTAAGTTATTTTCACTTGTTCTCTCCCTCTTTACTCCCCATGTAGCTCCCCTTGCCCCTCCCTTTTATCCTTCCCAGTAATCTCCTCCCTGATTCAGATAAGTTTCCTTGTGTTTTCTAATCTTAGATACATATAACTTTATATATACATGTATTCCCTTTAAGATAGGTCTAGCTTCCACATATGAGTGAAAATATGCAGTATTTCTCTTTCTTAGTCTAGGTTATTTCACTTAAAATGACATCTCTAGATCCATCTGTTTTCCTGAAAATGATGCAATTTCATTCTTCTTTATGGCTGAATAATATCCCATTGTGTATATATATATTACATTTTATAAAAGCAATTCATCTGTTGATGGATATCTGGGCTGATTCCATATTCTTCCAATTGTAAACAGTACTGCAATGAACATGGTATCTTTGTGGTATGATGACTTAGATTCCCTTGAGTATATACCCAGGAGCGGAATAGCTGGATCATATGGTAGTTCTATTTTTAGTTTTCTAAGGAACATCCATACAGATTTCTATAATGGCTGTAATAGTTTACAGTCCCACCAGCAGTGTAAAAGTGTTTCTTTCTCCCAACATCTTTGCCAGCATTTATTTTTGTTCATTTTTCTTTATAACATAAATCTCTGCAAAATTGATGAAATAGTGTTATGAGATAAATTCCTAAAAATAGAAATTCTGGATAGAAAAATATATGCATTTTTGCTATCTTGTTGTTGTTGTTAGATGCAATCAAGTTGGTGTCCAACTCATAGTGACCTTATGTACAACAGACGAAAGACTATTGTCGTGCGTCTCTGCTATTCATAGGGTTTTCAATGGTTAATTGTTTTCTGGGAGTGGATTGCCAGGTCCTTCTCCCAAGCCTATATAGCACCTGGTGTTCCCAAGTGGTCTCCCACCAAGTACCAACCAGGCGTGACCCTGCTTAGCTTCTGAGATCTGTCATGATCAGATGCCACAGTGGTATGGCTACAGGCAGGCTGTGCTAGATAAGTAAATAAATTATAGGTAGATTGATTGATATATATTGCCAAATTATGTTCCATAGTGAGGTATGACATCACTTTTAAAGAAAAAAATTTCCTTTAGGGACCAAAAAAATAAGTAATAAGACACTGTCTCTGTGAATATCAGTGTGATTCAATGGTAAAAATGAGACCATTTAACACTTTAAAGTGACTGTATAATTGTAACCAATATAATTTAATTTCAGAATTGTATTTTGAGAGAATTGAGGAGGAGAAGGCAATAAGTTTCCATGATATTTTTTGTTTGTTTTGGTTTGGGGGTTTGGGTCGCAGCTGTTTAAAAATCAAATAAAAATAAAACTTTGTAGTTAATGCAAGTTTGATTTGGTCTAAAAGAATCTAATCTACATAGTGTAGGGAGGAGGAGAAGTTTTTGAGTAGATGTTGTCCTTAGTACCTTACTGACATTTGATTTGTTGTTTGTTAGGTGCCATTGGTCAAGTTCGGTCTGACTCATAGCAACCCTATGTATAATACAACTAAACACTCTCCAATAGTGCCATGCTGTCAGAGCCTTTCTGCTATTCATAGGATTTTTGATGGCTAATGGTTGCACAATTTTTTTCAGGATAAGCTTCCAGGTCCTTCTCCCATGTTTGCAGTGCTAGGCCTCAGAGTGTACAGAGCAGCAATCTATCTGACTGAGCTAAACCCACCCCAACATTTAGTTAGGATTTGCAATACACACAAAACATGATTATGGACTGATGCTTATAGCTATTTGAACTTTAGGTATAGAGGAAGTGTATGTTCATTTTTTCCATTTGTGAAAAGGACAGAGAGGAAGACTAATTCTATCTTGTATTTGGAAATTTGGTATTTTAAATTTTTCCCTCATCTACTTTCCTTGTTGAATTTTCCAGAAAAGTAAATGTTTGTATATTTCCTTAATCTTTTCTTATATCTCAAATGTCTTGGAGCATGTTTAAATGTTCATTGAAGTGAAAACACTCCTTGATGAATATTTTCATGCATTAAATAAATATGTTAAATGCTGATTGCCAGGGGCACAATATGGACATTAACTACCCCACCCCACTTTTTTCTCTTATTGCAGTACTGGGGGCTTGAACTCAGGGCATCAAGCATGCTAGGCAAGTGCTCTACCACGGAGCAGCACCTCCAGCCAGTTTTTTTATTTTTACTTTTCAGACAGGGTCTTACCAAGCTGCACAGACTGCCTCTGACCTCGAACTTTTGATCCTCTTGCCTCAGCTTCTTTAATTGCTGGGATTACACGCATGCACTATGGTGCCTGACAAACTCCTCTTTTTATTTTTTAACTTTTTAAATTTAAAAAATTTCCCCCTTTATTGGTAAATGTTGGTGGGGTACAGAGTAATACAGCATTGGCTTTTTCCATTATGTAATTCTTACATCACTTTTGGTAACACTTTTGTCAATTTACAAGGTTTATGGAACCTTTTGACTAATATGTAGTAAAACTCATATGCACATTTTTGTTATGTTCCCTTATTTTTCCCATGTACTCATGAACTTGCATCATTTACATTGAGATTATCCTTTCCCCCTTTGTCCCTCTATATTGTTTCTCCTCCTTCCACAATCATCACTTCCTTTTGTTAGTTCCCTCCCTCCTTCTTTCTACTCTTTATATTGTTCCTTCTTCCCTAAATTTAACTGTGCATTTTTATATATCAACTTATACATAGGTTTTTTTCTTTCTTTAAGTAAGATTCAGCTCCCACATATGAGTGAGAACATGTGGTATTTCTCTTTGAGCTTATGTTCATTCGCTTAAGATGATATTCTTCAGTTCCCTCCGTTTTGCTGTGAATGACATTATTTCATTTTTTTATTGCTGTGACTCCTATTTTTAAAAAGAACTCTTTAAGACAAAGTTGTAGCATTATAAGAAAATACCTGTAAAAATCCACAATTTTCCACCTTATAAATGATGTCTTTTTTAGTACATTAGAAAATATTTTTCCTAGGATTTACATCCACTGATTATACTTTCTCACTTTTTCACATTAATAGTTCCCTAAATCCTTCAACTGAATGTGCAAATTATTGGACAATATCATTAATATCGCACACAAGCAAAATTTTACTAAAGATCATTCAAAAGCGACTGCAGCAGTATATAGACAGGGAATTGCCAGAAAATCAAGCCAGATTCAGAAGAAGGCGGGGAACCAGGGACATCACTGCTGATGTCAGGTGGATATTAGCCAAAAGTAGAGAATACCAGAAAGATGTCTATGTTTTATTGACTATGCAAAGGCATTGGACTGTGTGGATCATAATAAATTATGGATAACTCTTCGGAAAATGGGAATACCAGAGCACCTAATTGTACTCATGAGAAATCTGTACCTGAACCAGGAGGCAGTTGTTTGAATAGAACAAGGAAACACAGCCTGGTTTAAAGTTGAGGAAGGTGTGCATCAGGGCTGTATACTTTCACCATATCTCTTCAATTTATATGCTGAGCAAATAATCCGAGAAGCTGGACTTTATGAGGAAGAACGTGGCATCATGATTGGAGGAAGACTCATTAACAACCTGTGTTATGCAGATGACACCACTCTGCTTGCTGAAAGAGAAGAGGATTTAAAACATTTCTTGATGAAGATCAAAGATCATAGCCTTCAACATGGGTTGTGACTAAACATCAACAAAACAAAAATCCTTACAACTGGGGTCAGTACGCAACCTTATAAGAAATGGAGAAAAGATGGAGGTTGTCCAAGATTTTGCTTTGCTTGACTCTATAATAAACACCCATGGAAGGAGCAGTCAAGAAATCTAAAGACGCATTGCTCTAGGAAAAGCTGTGGCAAAAGATCTCTTTAGAGTATTGAAAAGCAAAGATGTCACATTGAAGACGAAGGTGCGTCTGACTCATGTCATGGTATTTTCAGTAGTATCATATGGTTGTGAAAGCTGGACACTGAACAAGGGAGACAGAAAAAGAATTGATGCTTTTGAATTGTGGTGCTGGAGACGTCTATTGAATATACCATGGACTACCAAAAGAACCAACAAATCTGTCCTAGAAGAAGTACAACCAGAGTGCTCCTTGGAAGCAAGAATGGCTAGACTGCGTCTTACATATTTCGGACATGTAGTCAGGAGAGATCAATCCCTGGAGAAGGACATCATGTTTGGGAGAGTGTCAGGTCAACACAAAAAAGGAAAACCCTCTACCAGATGGATTGACACAGTGTCTGCAACAATGGGCTTAAACACAAATAAGATCATTTGCCTGGCACAGAATCAGTAAGTGTTTCGATCTGCTGTACATAGGGTAGATGAGTTGGACTCGACTCAATGGCACCTAACAACAACAACAAATCCTTCAAAATTTCATAGCTTATTGTATGTCTTCAGGAAACAACCATAACAACCTGTTATGTTTTTGACTATATGTCCCCCAAAATTTGTGTGTTTGAACACTTGGTCCTCAGCTAGTGGCACAGTCCTGTGTGGTTATGGAAATTTGGGAGGTGGGATTATAGATTGACAGAAGTGACTCCCTGGGGGCAGACCTTGGAGTTTTATTGTAGATGAATCTATTACTTCATTCTTTTTTAAATTATTAAAGAATTTATTAGATAAATTATAGCAAATTTTATACCAATATCAAATTTTAATATAAATTATACAACTGTAATCACAAGTAAATACATTGTGTAATATTGTCATTACAACATTGTTATAGGTATAATTTACCTAAATTTAGATACATGAGGTGTGATCAAAAGATACAGTGAATGTTTAAATTTTAAAATATTACAGTAAAAGACACCTTGCCACTAACTCCCCTCAAAACACCTACCCTGGCTTATCCCATCGTTCTTGTCAATTTCTGAAGCAGTTTTGAAGCCCTCTTTCTTTGGGTGTGTTGTCATGGCTGCCTCAATGCCCTGAATCAATTCAAAACATTTAATTTTCAAGGTCATTTTGACTTTGGGGAAGATCTAGGAGTTGCACAGTGCCAGATATGGTAAATAAGATGGTTGAGGATACACAATAATGTATTGCCATACCAGAAGCAATGTGTGACACAGAGCATTGTCATGATGCAGGCTAGAATTAAAGACACCCTTGAAAGAGGACTTCCAGAACTCTTCAGAAAGCAACAAGAATGATAAATGTATTTGAAGGAAGACAGGGGAAGTATTTTCAGGGAGATTAATGGCATGGTGTCCTTTACTGTAATCTTTTTTTAAAATTTAAACATTCATCATAGGCTGAGGTTTCATTCAGTTGATAGAGTGCTGCTCTGCACTCTCTGAGGCCTTGGGTTCCATCCCCAGCACCACAAAAATGGGAGAAGGATGTGGCACTTCAGTCCCAAACAATCCTGAAAAAAACAATTAGCCATTGAAAACCTTATGAGGGGTGCTGTGAGTTGGACCTGACTCAATGGCACCTAACAACAACAATAAACATTCATCATACTTTTTTATGATAGCTTGGAATTTAAATAATTTATAAATAATTAAGCAATATTTAATTATAAATATAATATACCTAAATGAAGTCTACCAATTTTAAGTATAAACTTCCTGGGCCTTGTTAATGAACTGATATATATTCTACTTTCTTGAGAACTTTATATAATAGAATCATACAGTAAATAGATTTTTATGTCTAGCTCCTTTCTTGTAGGATAGTGCTACTGAAGGTTAATCCATGCTTTTGTGTGTATTAGCTTATTCCTTTTTATTGTTGAGTGGTATTTCATTATGAAGTGTACCATGCTTTATGTATCCATTCACCTGGTGATACACTTTTGAGATCTACTCAATTTGTGGCTATCATGTGAAAAGACATGTACCTATTATTTTGTGGGTATGTGCTCTCATTTCTCATGGGCAATTATCTGGAGGGAAAACGTCTGGGTAATAAAATAGTTTACTTAATATTATAAGAAACTGCTACATTGTTTTCCAAAATGGCCGCATCATTTTACATTCCATTAGAAAATCCTGAGTATTATAGTTGTTCCACATCTTTGCCAATGCTTGATATTATCAACTTTTAAAACTTAGCTGGGAAATATATTTGTATATCATTATGGTTTTATTTTGCATTTCCCTAAGGATTAATGATGTTTTTCTTCTCATGTATTTATTATCTGAATATCTATATTTTTGAAATGTTTCTTCACATGTTTTACCCATATATCATTGAGCTGATTATCTTCTTCAATTTTAAGTTTTTATTATAAAAGAAAATCTGGATATAATAAGTATGTTGAACAGATGTTCTGTAAACATTTTATTTAACTCTGTAGCTTCCTATTTTCATTTTCACAATGGATGCCTTTTGAAATGCAAAATAAATAAATTTCATGAAGATCAGTGTATCATTATTTTGTATATTGTTGTGTCCTACTTAAGAAATTTTGGCTTATCCCAAGATCAGACTTTCTTCTGTGTTTTTTTTTTCCTTGAAACTTACATATTTTTAGTCCTTGTTTTACTTTCTATGATGCATTTTGAGTTAATTTTTATGTATGTTGTGATGTAAGGGCTAAGCTCATTTTATTTTTTAGCCATGTGGATATTGCTATAACACTGTTTGAAAAAAGATTATCTTTTCTCCAATCGAATTGTGCTTGGATCTTTAATGAAAATCAATTGACCATATATATGCAGAAAATTTCTGGAATGGAAGTAGTTAAAATGTCCCTATTTGGAGAAGCCATGCTCTTATACACAAAAATCTGAAAGGCTCTACCAAATGATGTAAGAACTAACAAATGAATTCAGTAAATTTGTGGGATCCAAAACCAGCATTCAAAAATCAGTAGTGTTTCTATACTAGGAATGAACTGTCTGAAAAGACAATGAAAGAAATGGCTTACAATAGTTACAAAAATAACAAGTAAAACAGGAATAAATTTAATATAGGTAGTAAAGGAGCTGAACAATGAAATTATAGAGCAGCTGGGTGCGGTGACACACATCTGTAATCCCAGTGGCTCAGGAGGCAGAGGCAGGAGGATTGCAAGTTCAAGACCAGAGGCACTCTGTGTAACTTAGTGAGACTCTGTCTCAAAAAGTAAAACAATGGGCTGGGGGTGCAGCTCAGTGGTACAGCACTTGCAAAGTGTACAGGCAAAAGGCCCTGGGTTCAACCCCCAGTACTGCAAAGGAGAGAGAGAGAGAGAGAGAGAGAGAGAGAGAGAGAGAGAGAGAGAGAGAGAGAGAATTGTAGAGCACTGATGAAAGAAATTGAAGACATAAGAAATGGAAGTATAACCTGTGTTCATGGCTTAGAAGAATTACTATTATTAAAATTTTAATACTATCCAAACAATCCATAGGTTCAATTCAATTCCTATCAAAATTCTAAAGACATTTTCCTCAGAAATAGACAAAATGGTGTGGAAATTTGTAGAGATCCACTAAAGGCTCTGAATAGAAAACATAATCTTTAGCCAAGAGAACAGAGCTAGAGGCATCATGCTACCTGATTTCAAAATGTACTAATCAAAATAGCATGGTACTGGCACAAAATCAGACACATAAGCTAACACAACAAAACAGAGAGCCCGGGTGCATTTACAACCAATTTATTTTTGACAAGAACACTGTAAGGAAGAGCAGTTTCTTTAATGAAAAGTGTTAGGATAATTGACAATTCCCATGCAGAAGAATGAAATTAGATCATTACACTGTACACAGAAATCAACTCAAACTGTATTAACACCTTAAGCAAAATACTGAAACTGTGAAACTATTAGAAATATGCATAAGAGAAAAACACCATGAGATTGATCTGGGCAACAATTTTTTGGATATGGCTCAAAATACAGATAACAAAGTAAAAATAAGAAAATGCAATTGCATCACATTAAAAAACACAACAAAGAAAATTGTCAAGAGAGTGAAGACCCACACTAAAGAATGGGAGGTAATATTTATAAATTATATGTTTGGCTAAAGGGTTAGTATCCAACATTACACTCAATTGCAAGAAATCAAAAGACCTGAGCAAAAGATCCAAATAAATATTGATTTTTAAAAAAAACATACAAATAGTAAAAAGTTATATTAAGAAATATTCAACATGACTAATTTATAGGGAAATTCAAATTTAAATGAGATATCACCTCATTCCTGTTCATGTGGCAATTATAAAAAAGATGAATGTTATATGTTGGTGACAATGTATATAAAAGGGAAATCTTGCAATCCAAAGTGGCACAAAGATTTTGAAAAACAGTATGGAAGTTCCTCAGAAAGTAAATATAAATTTAATAAGTTTGCTGTATCTATTTTCATTCTGTTGTACATAGGGTCGCTATGAGTCAAACCTGACTCAACGGCACCCAACAACAACAACATTGTGCAGCATGATGACTACAGTTAGTAACAACTTACTATATCCTTAAAAATTGCTAGTGATCTCACCACAAAAATTATGTAATGTGATACATATGTTGAAAAGCTTGATTTAGTCATTCTACAATGTTATAATGTTTACATATTTGTAAATATAATGTACATGATAAGCATATGTAGAATTTTGTCAAATAATAAATTAAGTTTTTCATTGGTGTTGTACAGACGTAGTATTGAATACTTATAGTAATTCCTTAATTATGAACTTTCTAATGTAATTATTTATGCTAGTACTGCATAGATGATCACTCATTTGCTTCAGTGCAGAAATCAATTCTGGTCATAAAGTATAAGACTGTCATTGAAGTGGAAGTAATAGCCCTCTGTAGTGGCTTCTGTCAATTCCATCAGCTCACTAGTGACAACTTTTATTTTCCAAAATTTGATTTTATTCCCATCTTTATTAGGCATGAAAGCTTCAGGATTTACCCTGGCATACTTTATATGAGTTTCCCATTGTGGTTTTCCTGCCTAGGCCCCAGTAATCTCCTATGCTACTAGAACTATGATCTTTCTAATGGAACTTTCAGCTTACAGAGCAAAGAGAAATGAATCACAAACAATAACATGTGGTTTGAGAATGAGAGGGGATTTTTATATACAAAAGAAAATAAACTATAAAATTTCTGCTCACCACCATGAGAAAAAAAATCTATGTGTGTGTACACATGTATGTATATATATATACACACATGCATATATGCACACACCCCCAGGGATATATATATGTTTATATATATACAACATAGTATGTATATATATACATACATACCAGGGATGGAGCTTAGCTCAGTTGGTAGAATGCCTAGCACTGCAAAAATGGGAGAAGGACATGGCAATTCACTCCTGAAGCAATTCTGAAACAATCATCCATTGAAAATCCCATGAAGGTCACTATGAGTCAGACCTGACACAATGGCACCTAACAACAACATTGTGTGTGTGTGTGTGTGTGTGTGTGTATCCTTCATCAAATTCTAAATAATGAAAAATTTGGACATTATACATTTCTTTTGTCAAAATTTGTTGAATGTGGGAAGTAGTGGGTATAAGTAGTGTTTATGTTTTGTATTGAATTCCAATGTTTTAAAGTTTTATTGTTTTCCCCAGTCAAACCCTGCGTTTGTTTTCCTTGTAGTCATATAATAATTCCAGCTGGATCTGCACTAATTTCTATATCCCGTGGATGAACACCACTGAAAGTTCTCAAGCTGCCTTGAGTTTGGAGTCTATGTAAACACCAGCTATGTAAACAGGAGGCTCAGTCACAATGGCACATGAGGACTCATATCTTCAGAGGGTAAATGTTTTGCAAAACTATAATTTTAGCTTTCAAAAACCCAAGGCTTAAATTTTGTAATTCTTACATAAGTTTCTACAAAAATTTCTTAACTGAGGGAGGAAAAGAAGGAGACAAGAGAGTTTCCTATTTCATTCCCAGGTCTCAAAGCATGTTTTTAATGTGATCTACCAATCTCTGATCACACTGTGCCATCCTATAACACGACTAGGGAATTCTGCTCAGGGATATCATTATTTCTGAAAAGAGACTTAAAAAGTTGTAAATTCTTTGCATTGTCAGGGCCATTTTCCTGGTTACTCTTTAGGATCATGTTCTGAGTGATTCAATTCTGGTTAGAACTCCATCTTAACTCTTTTACTTTGGTTGGTTAAGTTTGCTGTATGATTGCAATATTCAAAAGTCTTAATGGTTTGTTACCTATGAATGAAGTTGGACATAATTCATATTAATTGTCCAACAAACCTTGGTTGGAGGGAATCTCATTAGGAAGTAGTGACAAGTGTTTTCAGGGAAAGGTTCATCCCTATATGAAATTGGTAATGATTCTTTATTGGTTTGGATAATTCTTCATCTCATAAGTAGTATAAGGTGTTTGAAGTGATCTCTAACATTCACTTCCAAAGTAGTATTTTGGAATTGTATTGAAAAATATGCCATAGTATGACCTTGAGAATATCCCACCTGAGTTCAGAGACCACCTCAAGAACAGATTTGATGCATTAGACCCTAATTGAACACCAGAAGAGTTGTGGCATGACATCGAATACATGATTCATGAGGAAAGCCAAAGGTTATTGAAAAGACAGGAAAAAAAGAAAAGACCAAATTATATGTCAAAAGAGACTATGAAGCTTGCCCTTGAATGTTGAGTAGCTAAAGTAAAAGGAAGACATGACAAGTGAAAGAACTAAACAGAAGATTTTAAAGGTAGCTCAAGAAGACAAATATCAAATAACATAATGACGTGCAAAGAGCTGGAGATTGAAAACAAAAAGAGAAAAACATACTCTATTTTTCTCAAGCTTAAAGAATTGAAGAAAAAAATTCAAGCTTCGGGTGGCAATAATGAAGGATTCCACAGCAAAAATAGTAAGCAGCACAGGAAATATCAAAAGAAGATGGAAGGAATACACAGCCATTATACCAAGAAGAATTAACAGATGATTAACTATTTCAAGAGGCAATCCTGAAAATATTCAGCCATTGAAAACCCTATAAGTGTCACTATGAATCGGACACAACTCGATGGCACCTAACAACAACAACAACAACCATTTCAAGAGGTAGCATGTGAACAGGAACCAGTAGGAACCAGAAGGAAATAGAAACTGCCTTGAAGGAATTGGCAAAACACAAGACTCCAGCAACTGATGGACTATCAATTGAGATGTTTCAACAAACAAACAAACAACACTGAAGGAGTTCACTTGTCTATGCCAAGAGATTTGGAAAATAGTACATGGCCAACTGGAAAAGATCCATATTTATACCTATTCCCAAGAAGGGGAATCCAATAAAATGTAGAAATTATCAAATGATATCATAAATATCACATGCAAGTAAAATTTTGTTGAAGATCATTGAAAAGCAACTGCAACAGTATATAGACAGGGAACTGCCAGAAAATCAAACCAGATTCAGAATAGGGCATGGAACCAGGGATGCTATTGCTGATGTCAGATGGATATTAGCCAAAGGGAAAGAAAGCCAGGAAGATGCCTATCTACATTTTATTGATTATGCAAAGACACTTGAGTGTGTGGATCATAACAAATTATGGATAACAATTTGAAGAATGGGAATACCAGAGCATCTAATTATACCCATGAGGAATCTGTACATGGACCAGGAGGCAGTCATTCAAACAGAACAAGGAAACACTGCTGCTTGGTTTAATGTCAAGAAAGGTGTGCAACAGGGCTGTATGCTTCCACTATGCCTCTTCAATCTGTGCTAAGCAAATAATCCAAGAAGCTGGACTTTATGAAGAGGAACCTGGCATCAGGATTGGAGGAAAACTCATTAACAACCTGTGTTATTCAGAAGACACAACTCTGCTGAAAGTGACGTGGATTTGAAACACTTACTCATGAAGATCAAAGGACACAGCCTTCAGTATGGATTGTACCCCAACATCAATAAAACAAAAATCCTTACATCTGGATGAGTATACAAATTCATGATAAATGGAGAAATTTTGAAATTGTCCAACATTTTGCTTTCTTTGCCTCTATGATCAAGACCCATGGAAACAGATGTCAAGAAATCAAAAGAAGCAGTGCATTGGGAAAAGCTGTTGCAAAAGACCTCTTTAACATGTTGAAAAGTAAACGTGTCACACTGAAGATCATGGTGCACTTGACTCATGTCATGGTATTTTCAGTTACATCATATTGTTGTGAAAGCTGCACATTCAATATGGGAGACAGAAGAATTGATGCTTTTGAATTATGATGCTGAAGATGAGTATTGAATATACTATGGACTGCAAGAAGAACACATAGATCCATCCTGGAGGAAGTACAATCAGAGACCTTCTTGGAAGCTAGGATAACTAGACTGCAATTTATGTATCATGTTATCAGGAAGGACTAATCCCTGGAAAAGGACATCATGTTTGGGAGTGGTAAGTCATCAAAAAAAAAAAAAAAAAAAAAAGGGAAGATACTCAACCAGATGGATTGACACAGTGTCTGCAACAAAGGGCTTAAACAAAAAAATATCATGCACCCTGCACGGTGTTCAGGAATGTTTTGTTCTGTTGCATATAGAGTCACTGTGAATCAGACCTGACAGGATGGTACCTAACAACAACAACTAAACTGGCAAAGTATAAAATTTACTTTAAAAATATAGGCACTTTATTTACATGTGATATAAACATGGAATTGCATCTTAAAATTTGACAGTTTTGATTTAGATGAGATATGTAGTCTATGACTCTGTTTACTTTTTTCATACATAATGCATAAATTAGTGGCTAAGATGAGGATTCTATTATAACCATTCATTTAGTTTACATATCCAACTAGTTTATAATATATTTTTCTATATTTTGAAATTGACTAGTTGTGCTGAGGTCAACACATATGAATCATTTTCTGAAAATATTTATGAATCAAACTATAAAATATACTTATGGAAAATTCAATACTTTGTTGGAAAATGTTGACAAAATTGAAAAGATAATTCCAAAATGTTTGCCTCTCTTATAAAGACACAACTTGCTGAGTTTATATTAATCTACATGAAAATTTAGAGTATTTTATAAGTAACTAAGATCACTCCTGCAATTCTAATGGTGAAGTCATTTTATGAGTGGAAACCCATCCATTTTCAGATTTGTTTGTTTTAATGATTTCCAGAGCATGTTCCATGTTAGATTGTTGTGGGATATACATGAGACAAGAAAAGACCAGAGCCTTCTAAGGAGGATTTATTATAACAGTATGGCTCAGTGGAATTGCTTCCCAAAACTGAACCCCAAACAAAGGAAGCTTGGATCTGTTATAGGGTCCCAGAAGGAGGCAGGTTTACAAGGGCAAAGGTGGCATGAAAACTGATAAAGAGCAGAAACAGTGCAAAAATAGACAAAGCACAATTACAGAACTGGGAAAATGTAATTAGTTATTTAGCAAACCTGTGGGGGCGGGGGTGCTGTACATTCCTCTGGGCAAGAAAAAAGAGACATTACATATGGTATGTAGTTTTTCCAAGCTGATATAGCTTTGTTACTTATTATAGGAGAACCAGAACTTACAGACATTTTCAAGAAACCAAAATGATTTAGATAAACATCACTGGTAACAGGTTAAGCAACCATCAGCTGAATAAACAGTGCTTTATAAAAATAAGGAGTTACTGGCTAATCTGAGATAAGAATGGGGGGTTTATTTTGGTTTTCTCTGGCTGATTACCTCATTTCCCCCTTTGATGCTCTTTATAAGTGAGTTTCATCAAGAGCATCATCATCATCATCATAATCATCATCATCATAATCATCATAACATGGCCCCATATAACCTGATTGCTCCTCAATAGGCAGGATCCAATATTTAATCAAAGCTATCAGCTAGGCAGTGGTGTGCCTATCCATGAGTCTTTTTATAGTTGTTTGAATATTATTAATGAGCAGAGGTAGGAGGCAGGGTAGTATGAGACATACTCATAGTTTGGCTATAATCACTCCCATTAGAGCTTTAAAACCTCCTGAAGTTGAGAACCAGCCTCCAAATCGTGAGTCTGGGGACCATTCCTTCCAAGTTTGAACAGAGACATGTACTAACTTCTGCATTTTGGCTGTCAAATCCTTGATAATTTATACATTATTATCAATTTCTAAAAAGCAATTAGTAAAATTTGTCACATACCTCTCCCTTCTAAACTAGGAAGTAGTCCAGGGCCAATCTATTTTGGTGGATGGCGTTACTCATTTGAGTGCTCTGATGTGCTGAGACTTTTAGGGCCTTGGCAGTATCCTTTGTTATGATCTCAGGGATGGATTGTAACTTGATGATGTGGTTAAGCATGTAAATTGGGATGCATTACCCCCAGCTTCCATCCTCTGCCCAAGTGGCTGGGCATAGTACTGGATTATTCTCTCAGGAGGCCATTCATTGTCCTTCTGATCTCCTTTTTAGCATTCCTTTTGTCCCGCTCTTTTCCTTGGTCATACGCTGGATATTTTAAAGTTTCCCCTGTTTTAGTGGGAGTAGTAAGGACAGCCAGATCATTCTCAATGTATAGGCCCCTGTCCAGCCAATGGGTAACTGTTGATTATGCTTGTGAACCACTTATCCAATAGAGGCCTGGGGGAGCCCTCCATTCATTTGGGGCCTATAGGTGATGTGTTGTTCTTATTGTTAGGTGCTGTTTAGTTGGGTCTGACTCATAGCGACCCTCATAGGCTTTTCAATGGCTGATTATTTTTACAGGAAGACTATGAGTAATTTAAAGAAAGAAACTGAGAAAATGGGTTTGGTTTTGGTGTGTGGGAGGGCTTCTTTTCCCCACCAGTTTTTCTCATGGTTGAGTTGTAGTATTGTTGTTCTAGACAGGTAAGTTCTTCATAGGTACTGTGAATTCCTTTCCCTAATAGGCAA
This sequence comes from Pedetes capensis, assembly GCA_007922755.1. Lineage (NCBI taxonomy): Eukaryota > Metazoa > Chordata > Mammalia > Rodentia > Pedetidae > Pedetes > Pedetes capensis. The sequence goes on from VMDO01013569.1 coordinate 48,483, forward strand.
AGCATTATTTTCCTGTTATGGTTGTCTTTAAGTGCCAGACACTCAGGTTAGCATTAACAGATCTTAGAGGAGGGATAGTCATGTTAAAGGTATTGTGGGGCTTTAACTCTTGTGCTTCCCAGGGCCATTGGTCTCCCATATTAGTTCTTCCACAGATGTAACAGGAGGAGTTGTGTAGGCTCTGAGCTATAGTCTCAGCCAGCTGTGAAAACAAATTCCATGACTCAGGAGGGGCATCCAATGTATCTGACTGTTGGTGGTCATAGAATGATTTAAAAACCTGGAATTGTTTGGTTTGATGGGCCTTAATCTTTTTGATGACATATAACTTAAGGGAATAGTTTCTGTATTTTAATTTTGTGCTGATAGCTATTATGTGGACCCCAGTAGTCCAAATAGCTGTATTTGGATCTGGAAGGGTGAGTTCTATGGTGTAGCACCTTTTTCCTCAGCAATAATTTTTGGATGGTGGCCTTGTTCTATTAAGGGAGACGTTTGTGAAACCACCTTCCACCCTGTACCAACAACTGACACAAAATCTGAGGTTTTGGTATCACAGGTTGTGGGTGATCTTATGGGTTGGCACCCTTCAAAGGGGATAGTAATTGTGCACTGGTGTGAGTAGAAGGGACTCTAGTCTAGCCTAATCGGGGTCCAATGTCTCCTTGTTTTTGGACTTTAAAGCAGGCCATATAAAGTGAGGTCCTAGGGTCATAACACATGTATGGGAGATTGTTTCCTGGGTCACAAATTGAGAAAATAGTCTGCTTATATCTGCAAGTCCAATAGTGAGGCCCCTTACAAATTATAATACAAATGAAACAACAAAGTCTAGGTCAGTTTTGTTCCAGACTGTATAAGGTGTGTATATTGGGAACATTCTTCTGAGCCTTCTCTTTTACCTTGTACCGTGGGGACACTAGGAGGGACACAGAAAAAAGTCTATAGAATAGGATCCCACATAGATTCATGCTTCCTCAAGCTTTAGCTGTGCATAGACTAGTCAGCTTCTGGTGTGACTAGAGCAGGGATGAGGTTTACCTCAAGCTTCCTACATGAATAGACTAGTCACCCTCCAGAATGACCAGAGCAGAGATGTTGTTCTCCTTGTTGTCTGGCACAGCAGTTGGACTCCAGCACAGTGTCAGTCAAGTTGGATGTTCTGGGTTCTGCTGGCAGGTCCACTTCTCTGAAGCTACTGGCTTTAAGCAGCTGTGATGAGTCCAAGGCATTGTTCCTATAACTTTAACAGTAGTAGAGGTGGACAAAATTACATTATGTGGCCCATCTCATATAGGCCCCAATGGAATTAGATTTCATTTTTTAATCCAAACAAGATCCCCTGACTTGAAGTGGTGTACTGGGTCAGCTAAACTTACAGGGATACCTCATGCAACCTTTCATAGAACTGGCTTGGGATCTCTTGGGCCCCCAGTAGCACCTCTGAAAATTTTCCCATATTTACAGGCTTTATCCCTCCTGCTCTTAAACCTTGCAGAAGTGCTTTCCAGTACCTCTCTGGGATTTGCCACCCATTTGCAGCATTTGGATCCCAATGTGGGTCCTTCTCTGGGAACTGGTCTTGTACAAAGACTTGCACATTTAATGTTCCCTCTGGGGCATTGTTCTCTAACCAGCAGAGGGCAGCTTGAGTCACTCTCTGGTGCTCCTTGGTATGAAACAACATTAGGAGTTACTGCTGGAAGTTTGGCCTGGTTAGGCTGTGAATTTGGAATATGGACTGCATTAGGTACATGAGAGCCTGAGGCTTTTCTGTGTAGGAAGGGGTATGATGTTTCCAGTTGAGGAGATCAGTGTAGAGAAAGGCTGGTTGACAAAAATCCATTGTGCCCCTTGGATTTGACCTTGTTCATCATAATACAGGGGGCACCTAACTTCCCAGAGAGGCATTTTTAGAGCCCTAGCATGGCCTGATCAGAGGTGGCTTGTTTGTTCTTCTTGATCTTTTCTTCCTTCTTCCTGGGGCAAGGTGTCTCTCTTCTTCTGGAGTGGGGGTTCCCCTCTCTGGAGTGAAACACTGGCCTCTGGCTTTGAGGATGAAGCCCCAAATACCCACTATCAGAGGCTGGCTCTTCAGGAGCTGAAGCTAACCTTGGTAACATAGGGTAGATTGGAGGGTATGGAGGAGGAATGCCCTCTATTGCCTCTTGTAGGACCAGATTTCTAGTTCCTTTTGTAATTTGCCTTTTTGCAGTTCTTTCTTTACTTTCAGTTCTACTGAGGTCACTTAGGTCTTACAGTAAGAAGCTAGGCAGGGTTTGAGCCAGGAAAGTCTGGTTTGAGCTATGTTTAACCATGAGTCAATATAACAGAACTGGTCAGGTTGCCCCGGCTATTCTCAAACTCTAGTTTGAGATATACATGGACAATTATTCCTCTATCTATAGTTCCCTCAGCCAACCATCCAAAATTGAAAGAAGGCCATTCTATTTCACAAAATTTCCTTAGTCCCTGTGGCCTCAACTTCATCCCATAGTCCCTGGGAAAGCCCTTCTTAAAGTCTTCATCTTACATTCTACAGGAGTGGACTCAGACGCTGCACCAACCATCCCTCCCTGTTTGAGCGCATTTCACTCTTTCTTACTTTTACTTTATACTGTTAGAGCTGTCTCCCTCATGGGAGTTTTCAGATGCTGCTTAGGATTGGTGGGTTTGTATATGTCCTGAAACTGGCACACCACAGATGATAGTCTATTGGGGGGTGGTCACCATATAGCCATATGTGATCACTCTTGGCCCTCGGCAGAAATCTGTATTCGCTTGGGACATATGGTTCATGCTATTGGACTTGTGCCTGCAGCCATAGCACTGTGGCATCTGATCCCATCAGATCTCGGAAGCTAAGCAGGGTCAGACCTGGTTGGTACTTGGATGGGAGACCTCCTGAGAACACCAGAAACTGTAGACTTGGGAGAAGGACCCAACAACCCACTCTCAAAAATCAATCTGCTACTGAAAACCCTGTGAATAGCAGAGAAGCACTGACAATAGTGTTTCACCTGTTGTGCATAGGGTTGCTATGAGTTGGATACTGACTCAACGGCACCTAACAACAACACAAACATTGGACCTGTGGCCACACAGTTATAGACCGTTTACTCCAACACTGTCACATGGACCTTCCTCACCTGGTGGAGGAGAAAATTCCTGTCCTAGTTGTTACCACAGTTTCCTACAGATTTTCCCAGACCAAGACTACTAGTATGCCCTTGAGAGGTGATCAGGCTCCTATTCTATCTGTCCTGAATAGTTCCTTCCTCTTGAGTCCCCAGCTTTACATTTCCTGTAGTGCACTGTCCCTGTAATTGTCCTGAAGGCTCACGGGCTCTGTTGTGTTGTCAGGGTGGGTGTGCCAGATCACAAGAGAGCCAATTCCCTTTCCAGACTTAAGCCTTACCCAGTGTTGCCTGAGGTTTTGGGCCTCCCCCATCCTGGAGATCCCAGGCCTATAGGCAAAGGATACAATAAGCTTGCCATTTCCTGTCTCTGCACAGACCATCAGAAATTTTGTGGGATATACATGAGACAAGAGAGATTGGAGGATTGTCAGGATGATTTGTTGTACCTGTATGGCTCAGTGGAATTGCTTCCTAAGACTGAGCCCCAAACAAAGAAGCTTAGACCTCGTACAGGGACCCTGAAGGAAATGGGTTTACAAGGGTAAAAGCAGTATGAAAAGAGCAGAAACGGTGAAAGAATAGACAAAGCACAATTACAAAAGCGGAAAAATGTAATTAGTTATCTAGCAAACATATAGGAGGAGAGAGGGAGGCTGTATATTCCTCTGGGCAAGAACAAGCAGAAGGATATTACATGTGGTATGCAGTTTTTTCAAGCTGGTACTGCTCTGTTACTTATGATAAGAGAAACAGAATTTACAAGGTCATTTTCAAGAAACCAAAATGATTTAGACAAACCTTATCAGTAATAGGTTAAACAAGCATCAGCTGAATAAATGGTACTTTATAAAAATAAGGAGCTACTGGCTAACCTGAGGATTTGAATTTTCTCTGGGGGCCTAATCAAGACAATGTTGTTAGATGCCATAAAGTCAGGTCCAATTCATAGTGACCCTATGTACAGCAGAATGAAGCACTCCCTAATTCTGTGCCAACTAGACTCTGTGTCAATCCATCTAATTGAAGATGTTCCTTTTTTTCATTGACCTGCCACTCTCCCAAACATGGTCCTTCTCTAGGGATTGATCCCTCCTGACAACATGTTCAAAATACATAAGACACAGTCTAGACATCTTAGCATCCAATGAGCACTCTGGCTGTACTTCCTCTAGGACAGATCTGTTGGTTATTTATGCAGTCTATGGTACAGTCAATATTTGTCTTCAGCACCATAATTTAAAAGCATCAATTCTTCTCCGTTCTCCCTTATTAAATGTCCAGCTTTCACAACTCTTATGTTGTGGCTGAAAATCCGTGGCATGAGTCAGTCACATATTTGTGTTCAGTGTGACATCTTTACTTTTCAGCACTTTAAAGAGGTCTTTTGCAGCAACTTTTCCCAGTGCAATGTATCTTTTGATTTCTTGACTGCTGCTTCCATGGATGTTGATAGTTAAATAAATTTGGTAAATTCTGAATGAAACAAAATTGAACAATTTACAATGGACTGTTCTGAGTATTTTTTATACTATCATACATTACAAATATCAAGCAGAGTAAATAGCAAGTACTACTTTTCAGATTTACTTGACCATGGACCTCTTTTGGTGGAGAAATACACTTTGGAAATAATTCAATTAAGATAGTTAATATTTTTCATCTACAGAATTTTAAGTGCCTAAGAATGTTCTCACTATTTATAAATACATTTTCCTTACATAGTCTACATATTCTGTAAAATATACAGTATTAGAAAGCTTTGTAACATTAGTGAAAATTAAAATATGTTTTTTTCTTTTTGAAAGAAATTGTCAGGTAAATTCAAAATCCTCAGTATTTTGTGTGTTTTGAAAACATCTAGTTATATACTTGTAGAAAAATTCTTTTACTTTGTGTTCTCCTAAAATCATGATCTCCTAAAATCATATCATGTTATGAAGTTTGTTCCAGCTGTTAGATCTATGATTCTGGCAATTAAATAATTTGTGTCTAGTCAGTTCTGAGTCTCTTTGCAAAGATTTATTTGTCTTGAGATGGTTTCTCTATGTGTGGCTTATACATCTGGACACCAACATGTTTGATTTTACAGTATTCTGAATTTTGGTGGATGCCTAAGTAGAATTGAAAGATTTATAAGTTACTTCCTTCAATACCAGTTCTTCCAGGAATTGTTTTGGTCTCTTAACTGTACTTTGTGTTCCCTTCTTTGTGGATACCTTTCAAAATTTGATATATATAGTTTAAGGCATCCAAGTCTATTTAGGACTAGTAGATGATGCAAGTGGTTCACAATCTTAGAAGCAAAAGAATTATTTAGAGAGTATGATAAATGTTGAAACTCCTGGTGCCCTTCTTTCAAATATTTGATTTACTACATCCTAGGTGTTACATGCTCCCAGACTAATTCTGATGCACTGCCTTAAAAATATTTTATGATACATTGTATGATAAACATTTTAAATTATGTTAGACCAGTGACCCAATGGGATATATAAGATAGAGTGAAAAGTACATACTAAATTTTAAATGGTAATAAAATAATTTTCACAATCCCATCCAAGTTTATAATGTTATAATGTCTAGGATTACCATCAGCATGTCTGCATACCTCAACTAGAGTCTTTCACATTTCCTGTGATAGCTTAGAGCAACCATGTGAGACTTGAAAGATAAAAATTCTATCTGATTGAAAATACCAAGATACCACTCCAATTGATTCATCTTAACTGAGTATTGACATAAAAGTGCAAGTATTACTCTCTAAGCATTTTCCCTACAGAAAACTAGACAATGAAGTTAGTGAAGAAACTTCCCTTTATTCATAAACTAGCTAAAAACATCTTGTCTTTCATTGTTGTGTAACCATTCTGCATCTCTGTATCTTTATCAGTAAATTGGATACCTTAATAATATCTAATTCATTAGGGTTATTACTTAAATAAGCCAACACATTTATTTATTTATTTATTTATTGTAATATTTGAAAATCTTGGAGATATCATATATATATATTTATGTATACACACACACAAGACTATATGAACTGTTTCATATATTTGCCATGAGAACTTGTAGTATAACTTAAAAATCACTATATTAACCTGTTGGGGCTGGGATTTAGCTCAGTTGGTGGAGCGCTGCTCTGCAGTTTCTGAGGTCCTGAGTTTGATTTCTAGCATCGCAAAAATGGGAGAATGATGGGGCAATCCACTCCTGAGGCAATCCCGAAACAATCAGCCATTGAAAACCCTGTGGGGGTCACTATGAGTTGGACATGACTTGATGGCACCTAACAACAACAACATATTAACTGGTTGGAAGGTGTAATTCTCTGAAATATGTACCTAAGGTCTGTTTGAAGTAAATTTTGGAATTAAATAATACTTGAGGCATGGCACACCCTAGGAAGTATTAAGCAATGGAATTCATTGAAAACAGGTTTTCTACTAAGGAAAAAAAAATAAATTCAGTGCTTATTTTTAAAATTGTGTTCAAATTTCACCTTTATTCCCAAAAAGCAATTGAGTAATTAAAGACGTACACCCATGATTAGTTGACCAGAAAAAAATTTATGTAATCTTTGGCAGTTGATAGCTCTGATGAAACACTGTAATTTAAATTCTGTTACATACTTTTCTTATGGAGTGTAAATGCATCCTGATTTCATCTTGGATTTGTAACGTACTATTGATGACTATAAACCATTACTTGTGGTTTGAGAGTCCTCTAGCACTATGAACCTAATCTGGGATCATTCTCCAAACTTAGTTTAAATGATCCAGTCTGAATGGGTTACCTTATTAGGTGAAATGGCTAAAAACATATTCAACCTCAGCATTCCAAAATAATGAGGTTAGTCCTTAACTTGCATATAGAGACATTTTTTGAAAGAAGAGCAAAAGAACACAACAGCTCATTCTGAATATGTATGATTGATGATATCCCATTTATTAATTTTTCTTGCTGCTTATGCTTTTGGTGTTTTACCTAAGCACCCATTGCTTAATCCAAAGCCTTGGGGGTTCATGTTTATGTTTTATAATTTTGGCACTTGTGCTTAGGCAACTTGAATTAATTTTCATCTATGTTGAAATTTCTGGGTCACTTTACTCATGTGGGAATCCGCTTGTCTATTTTTTTTTGTATGTAGATATTTGCTTATGCCAACACCATTTTTTGAAAAATTATCCTTTAACCATTCAATTGTCATTGTACTCTGATTGCAGATTAATTGGCTATAAATGTAATGTGTGTGTGTGTGTGTGTGTGTGTGTGTGTGTGTGTGTGTGTAATTTTTTTGTGGTATTGGGGGGTTGAACCCACAGCCTCGCACCTGCATGCTTTGCAAGCACTGTGCCACTGAGCTGCACACCCAGCCCATTATTTTACTTTTATTTTGAGACAGGGTCTCACTAAATTATGCAGACTGCCTCTGGTCTTGAATTTGTGATCCTCCTGCCTCTGCCTCCCAAGGCACTGGTATTACAGGCATGAGCCACCACTCTGGGCCTGTATATATGTTTTAAAATCAGAAAGTGAGATTGTTTTGGCTATTTGGAACTCTGAATTTCAATGAGCATTTCATTCATCATCTTTAGCTTTTGTTGAGAAGAATAAAAAGCTAGCTATTCACCTCTCTAAAGATAAAATCTACTGGGTTCAAGACAAATTGCTTCTTTCTTAGCGACTTAAAAAATTATTTACTTCTAAGTCCTAATGAAGATATATTACTTCAAAGACCACATAACAGAGGTCCCAGGAAATTTGGTGTCAGCTTATCAACTTCTACAAAAAAGCCAGCTAGGATTCAGACAAGAATTTCATTGAGGCTATATATAGCTCTGGGAGAAGGACTTGGCAACCCCCTCCCAAAAATCAATCTGCCATTGAAAACCTTATGAACAGCAGAGAAGCACTGACAATAGTGTTTCCCCTATTGTATGCAGGGTCGCTATGAGTTGGATACCGACTGGATGCCACCTAACAACAACAACAATATATAGCTCGGCCTGCAGCCATATCACGGTGACATCTGATCCTGTCAGATCTTGGAAGCTAAACAGGGTGGGGCCTGGATAGGAGAACTCGGATAGGAGACCGCCTGGGAATTCCAGATGACGTAGGCTTGAGAGATATACCCTGCAACCCACTCCCAAAATACAATCAGCCGTTGAAAACTGTATAAATACCAGAGAAGGCACTGACAATAGTGTTTTGCCTGTTACACACAGGGTTGCTATGAGTCACACACTGACTTGCTGGCACCTAACAACAACTAACATATATAGCTCAATGCAGGTAGCACTGTCTTTTAATCGATGAAATGAATGTTTGAGCACATAAATATGTTTAACCTGCCTTAACATTACATAATGTTGTTGTTGTTAGGTGCCGTCGAGTCGGTATCCGACTCATAGCGACCCTCATAGGGTTTTCAATGGCTGAGTGCTTCGGGATTGCCTTGGGAGTGGATTGCCAGGCCCTTCTCCCATTTTTGTGGTGCTGGGAATTTAACTCGGGACCTCAGAGACTGCAGCGCAGCGCTCTACCCACTGAGCCAAATCCCAGCCCTACATAATGTATATATGTACCAAAACATCAATATTTTCTTTTAATCCTTGAACGTCGACTATGTTTCTATTTATAACTTTGTCAACTTTTTCAACAATGTTTATTAATTTTGCACTTCTTGTGTTGAACTTATTCTTATAATATTCTTGATTTTATTGAAGTTGGAATTATTGCTGGGCATGGTGTCTCACATCTATAATCCCAGTGACAAGAGGATCACAAATTAAGTCCAGAGATTGACTCAAAAAAAAAAAAAAAAAGTAAAAAATGGGCTGAGAGTGCAGCCCAGTGGTAGAGCACTTGAAAAGTCCATGTAAGGCTCTGCCTTCAAACCCAGAAGTTCCAACAAAAAAGAAAAAACAAGGAAAGAAAAAGTAAGAAAAGTAAAAGTAGAATTATTAATTTCATTTTCTTTTCACTGACACTATTTACTGTTAGGAATTGAAATTTATATATATTTATCTTATATTATCCCACCTTACTGAACTCCTTTATTATTTCTATTAGTTTGTCAATGAACTCATTGGGATTTTCTACATACAAGACCATGACACCTGCAAATAGTTTTACTCTTTTCCAATCTGGATCCCCTATCTCATTTTATTGTTTAAGTTCTCCACTTAGAATGTGTT